>NW_010586103.1:47030-69026 GCF_000705375.1 Tinamus guttatus
CGCCGAGCTGCCCCCCGACGCCGCGCGCTGGATCGAGCTGGGGAAGTACGTGCTCCTCTGAGACTGTTCACCTCTGCTCCGTTTACCCTGTGAAGAAGCCCTTGTAACTTGCAGGGCTTCTTTTTTATTCCTTCCCTTTTTCAGAATTGGGTCTCTCTTAATTTCTCCTCAGTTAATTGCTTTCAGTTGCGGCAGTCAGACTTTACAGCTGTGCTCTGTGACAGTGCTGTCAGGCTGATGAAAAACATCTTTGTCCTTAGCTTTTAGGAGTTACTGGTGTTCAGGTGATCTACAAGATGAAGTTTACAGGGATAAATTTACAATCTGATGTAAGAAATACGCAGAGCCAGTTGCAGAGGTTGGATGGCTGCTTATGCTATTTCTGTCAATACTGACTATTTGATTTAAATAGTTTATCTTTGCATTAACATACCTCTGCTCAACTAATTAAAACTGTTTGCTTTTTTGATTTTACTAGACTCTACCGATCTCTTGGAGATTATGATGTCCTTCGTGGCATTTTCAGTGGTAAGATTGGCACTAAGGAAATCACACAGAAAGCATTGTTGGCGGAAGCAAGAAGCGATTATGCTGAAGCAGCTAAATATTATGATGAGGTAAAATGACTCCCCCAAATCTTCCTTTTTTTTTTTCTTTTTTTTTTCTTTTTTCTTTTTTACCTCTTTCTCATAAAATCCTTTCTTGTTGCTTAATAGTAATAAAGCAAAGTGAAAAACTACGAAGAGCAGTGTGTAGCTGAAAATATCTGTTTTTTTGATGGCTCAATGTATAAACATAGGGTAGCAGGTGCAGTGAGCAGTCACAGCAGAGATCAGCAAGTGTGATTTTTATTTTTTTTTTCCCCCCACTGTTACAAAGCTTTGCATATGTGATGACCTAGGGAGGCAAGTAAAAGACTTTGGGCTACTGTCCCTAGAGAGCAAACAGTACATGATCATGGCAATCACTTGAGTAATAGCGGGTGTAAATGGAAGAAGGATCTCTGTAACCTTCTTTTAAAGCCCTGGCTCTTTAAAAAGGCAGATGTACTGAAGATAGCTGTCTGAAATAAATTTGTATATAAATACCAACTAGCTTAATTTTTCAGTAATGTTGCTGTCACACTCTGCTAAGTGGGTAAATATTTTCGAGATAACAGGTTATTCTCGAATAAGTTCTCGCTGACTTAGAATTTAAACCAGCTGAGAATCTCCTCCCTCCCTAAATTCGTTCCCTAGGCCCTCTCTAATGAAGACTGGCCCGATGGGGAGCCGACGGAGGCAGAGAAGGACTTCTGGGAACTCGCCTCGCTCGAGTGCTACGATCACCTGACGCAGTGGAAGTCCCTGGAGCACTGCGCGACGCTGAACATCGACAGCGGGGAACCTCCGGACCTCAACAAAATCTGGAATGATCCCTTCTACCAGGTCTCTGGGAATCACTGTTCTGATACTACCTTCTTTTGCTCTGTACAGAGATGTCCTACCCTAGTGAGCTGTGTAGGAATCAATTGTATAATTTATAGTTAATAGCAGTAGTAGGTAATAGTACTTAACTGTAGTTAGATGTCATTAGTTGTACTGATTTTTCTCATAGAAATTAGGAAAGAATCTCATATATAAAATAATTAAATCCGTTGTTCCTGCTGTTTTTATAGATGCTTAAACTGTACCTCAAATTCATAGCAGACCAGTACCAGGTTTAACTTCTTATTCTCCTTGCAGTTTTGGTGTTGCTTTTATCTCTTTATTCTTCATGCATTTTGAAAGTTGCCAAACCACTGATTTTTTTTAAAAGTGGGATTTGCTAAACTAAAACTTACTGAACTTATCAGAGAAGTCGACTGTGATTTGTTGGCAAACTGGAAGGAAAACTCTTAAGAATTCACTGGAAAATGCAGTTTTATATGTCTGATCTGCCACTGAAAACAACCAACCAAAAATGCTCATCTATCTCTCCCCTTGTAGGAGACATATCTGCCATATATAATCCGCAGTAAGTTGAAGCTGCTGCTCAATGGGGAGAATGACCAGACTTTGCTGACTTTTATTGACGAGGCAATGAAGTCGGAAGAGAAGAAAGCTCTGATAGAAATGCGTTACAGCCAGGAGCTTAGTCTCCTTTACATCCTGCAAGATGATTTTGACAGAGCCAAATACTACATAAGCAATGGCTTGCAGATCTTCATGCAGGTAATAATCACTGCTCTATCTGATGTGCTTTGTTTATTATTTTCCTGTGCAAACTCATGGAACAGTTAAACTGTTGTTGATGTTATTGCTACTAGATTTTACTCTCAAGATAAACACTTTCCCAAATACAATGTGATCTACATATGACAAAACCTCCATTGACTTATATGATTGCAGTGGCAAGAATTGAGTCAGCCACTGGAGTGCCTCTTCTCTGTTTTAATTTGTCTGCTAGATTTCACCAATTAGATTTTTCACAATAACTATTAGCACAGACGAATGGCAATTTCAATCATCCTTTTAAAAGTCTACTGCCCCCAGAACAACCTTGAAAGGAGAGTATTAAATTGAGAGGGTGAAAGCTGTGGCTGTTACCAAGTTTTCATTAGCCCATAGGACTATTCTAAGCCCTTGGGTAGGAGTTGGAGCTGTGATTCCTTACATGCCTAGAGCAGAGTTACTGTTAGATTGCAGGTTACTTAATTACCTACAAAAGGTTTGACTGCAGAGTGTGGTCATCACTGTGTCATACGTATAGTTCTAGAGCACTAAATAGAATCATGTTGTAAATCTTATGTATGAAATCTCAATTTCTACCTTTCCTTTCAGAGCTATTCCAGTATTGATACTTTGTTACATCAAAGTCGAATGACCAAACTGCAGTCTGTGCAAACTTTGACAGAAATACAGGATTTCATCAATTTTATGGGCAAAACAAGTAAAGACATTTTTTTCCTCATTTTTTTTCTGGTTTGTTTTCACTAAATAGTAACTGTTTTCTCAGCTTTGAATTTCTATTTCTGCACTTAGAGGACTGAAATCTTAAAGTAAGGTTTTTTTGTGGTCACTTTCATGAGCCAGTAGTGATTAGCAGAGATAAAAGATGGACATAGTGTGTAATTTATAGCTACTGTCATGAGAATGAAATATAAATTTATGCACATAAACCTCCATGTTATCTATATTTAATTAATGTAAATGTTATATATTTAATTATAAAATTGATATTTAATATATAAATATTGTGTATCAAAATTAGTTATCATTCGTTTCACCTAATTCCTGAATAGAAAGATGATGCTTTTCAGTGATAATTCACTGTGATCTCTGTATTGAAGCTACCAGGCTTCTGCAAAAAATCCAAAGTAGTATGATCACCAAAGCATATTTAATGCAAGTCCAGAAATAGATTATTTCATTGCAGTTTTAGAGTTCAAATGCTAGTTTAGTTTGTTCTAGGGTTTTTTTTTCACACTGGTTAGATTTAAAGTGTTCTTTTTAAAGTGTTCTTAATTGATTTTAGGTAACTTAACTTCACGGACTTCCCTTAAGAGACTTCTTAGAATCTGGACAAGCAGATATCCAGATGCTAAAATGGATCCTGTGAACATCTGGGATGATATCATTACAAATCGGTAAAATGAGATTCTTCTGTTAGCTTTAGTTCTGTGTGCCTATTAAACTTAGAGAAATGCTTTTTGTAAATACTTCTTGTGTACAAATGTGGGCGTTGGATCCAGTATTTGACTTTTTAAAAGCTTTTATAGTAACTTACCAATTAGTGTAATACTTTGTTTTTTGTATGACAAACTTGTGGGGAGAAACAAAGGATGATTGAAAATTGAACAAACCAGGAAACAAAACTGTTGGGAAACAAAACTGGTATTTTAAGCATTGCTTTGCATCAGAGATTACATATATTCTATAAAAATACAGAGAGTAAGACAAGCTGGTTCAATTCTGCAGCCTTTGAGCACAACCACACATAACTGAGCAGATAAGTTGCATTTAGCTCTGTTTTGAATAAAAATGCATGCATACTTCATAGCCAGTTAAAGTTCTAATGGTAGGGAGTGTACAGAAGAGGCCTAGCACTATCACTGTCAGTATTTCACATGTTTATGTGAAGGTTAATGATGATTGCTGTAACTAGAGACTTCTGCTATGCAACTGTTGCTAGAAAGAACAAAGGTTCTCCAGAGACTCCTTTGGATTATCTCTGAAGAAGCTGGAATATGTTACTCAAATTTATAATTTTTCTTTTCTCTCTGTGGTATTTTTCTTGATCCCCATCCATTCCTCCATTACAAACCCAGATCCTTTCTCCATTTCTGGAGACAATTTCTGTTCAGCTCTGCTGATACCCACTGGGTCCTGCAATTTATTCTGTTATTTCTGGGTGTCTGGAGAGCATGGCAGTACTTGTTCCAGTTAAATATTAGGCAGACTACATGGTATGGCTTATTCCTTTACAAAGTCTCAAAACTGCTATGATTTGAAGGACTGCCAGTGTCTTAAAGGCTTTCTTTTGTGCATCCTTACAAAACCTTTAACTCAAATTAGGGTAACAGAGGATGTGCTGTTTTTACTACTTTTATGCAGTACTTTTATGCTACTTTATAAAGCTCCAGAGCAGACTCCCTTGCATTGAATAACTGTCTACAAAATGAAAGGTGCTTTTAAATTAGATGGAACTGCTTGTAGCCTATAAAATATTTAGCAATACTTAATCGCAATGGTCACGGGTCTTTTCTGCAATTTAAATTTTAAGTTGTAATTGTGACCTTCTTACATGTTTTGGTGTCGTGTACATTTGAGTTTGAGGTTGGCAAAATACAGTATGGAACTTGCACTTTGTAAATGAGATGGCTTTTTGTTCTCACTACTGTAAAGTGGAGTAGAAGTTATGACTTGGTGAACTTAAAAGTATGACTTAGAAAAAAATAAGCAAAACACTTGCTCTGTTATAGACGTTTTCCGATATTTAATCTCACTGCTAATATCTCCGATATTTGATCTCCCTGCATCAGAATCTGGGATGCTCTTAGTCATCCTACCCCTGGTTTTGACTGTCCCAACTCAGTGGGAGTGTGCTCACCGTGGCTGGACGTTGGTTTTTAGCTATGCTTACTGTGAGGAAGCTCAATACTGTATTCCCTTGCTTCCCCTGGCCAGATGCTAGACTGATTTGTCCTCCAATTGTCCTTGTGCAGGTGTTTCTTTCTTGACAAACTGCAGGAGAAGCTTCCTAGTGATCAGGCCAATGATAGTATGGAAGTGGATGATGAATATGGTACTGGTGACCAAATGGAAGTGGATCAACAGGATGAAGACATTTCCTCAATGATAAAAAACTGCAAATTTAACATGAAAATGAAGATGATAGAAAGTGCCAGGAAACAGGTGACTCTGTTTTTCTTTTTTGTTTGTTTTGTTTTGGAAAATCCATAGAAATTACAGCTGGGAAAGCCTCATAGGACACTTTCTGCTAGCTCAGAGCTCCTCGCTTCTTGACCCTGTGTCCAGGATGTTTTGAATGTAGAAGAAAGTCCCTTCCACAGAGAAAGAAAACAGTAGATAAATGTTAATTAAAGGCTTGATAATTTCTCATTACTGGAAGTGCGCCCGAAGGCCTCTTTGATCTGCAGATGGTTTCTGAAACTCTCTAAGGCAAAAAAAATAAAAAATAAAAAATAAAAAACACCCTGAAATGCTAATGAAAAGGAGGCTGGCAACCAAACATGCTGTTTTCTCAATTACAAACAGTGTTTTCTATATAAGAAAGCAAATCAAATTTAGATTGAATCGCTATAATTTACTTCAATCAGCAATAATGAAACCTTTTTTTTTTCATTATAGTGTCATGATTACATATTTGGGCTAACATTTGTATAAAGAAGTAAAGCTATAAGCGACTTGAAATATTGTTTAGATCTCACTGATAAAATGACTGAAACGTCGTCTCTTTTATAATAGACTTTTGGTGTTTCAAGCTTGAACAAGATCAATAAGTCAAGGTCTCCCTGGTCTTCCAAAATGCTGCGAAAATTTGGAATAAGTGGAAGAGTTCATTATTAACACTGGCAGCCAAATATAACGTTAATGCTGTGTAGCGTACAGATGAGTAAAGAGCTGGGGCAAGTTTAATATTATTTATATGGACCTTGATCATTAAAACACAAACAATGCACAGTGACTTGCCAAATGGTACTGTAAGCCAAGTTACGCTGCCCACGTGTGTTTATATTGCAGAACAGTTAGTGTCTTTTTAATCATACAAAAAGAATTATTTTAGTTTCCTCAGTTTATAAAACGTGTATTGTTTTTCCTTTTCAAGTGTCTCCATTAGCAGAAATCTGATTTTGAATCTGATAAACCAAAAAGCAGTGGACCTCTTTTAACCTGGCACGTTCTCTTATACTTTTGTTACCTAAATCCTTCCGTCCCTTAATTTAGTTGCAAGAATATTTTGTTTCCTCTTCGGATACATTACCTGAAAATTCTGCCTCTTCCTTTTAATGCAGAACTGCTTCTCCATTGCCAAGAAACTTCTGAGATGCCTGCAGAGAGAGGCCCGAGGCCAAGGCGACTGGCTGGTGAGGTGGAATCACGCCTATTGCCGCTTCACCCACAGCCTGTGCCGGGCTCAGAGCTGTCCTGAACAAGTGCTCTCCATGTTAAAAACTGTGTCCCTACTCGGTAACAGCCTTTGTCCGTGCTGCACTTTCTCTGCTATATGAAATTGCTGTGTTGTCAAATTCCCACCTTGCTTTTTGAATTCCAACAGAAGACACCAAACCTGACTACCTAAGCAAGAAAACAACGGCCTTCCGAAACCAGAACCTCCTGCTGGGTACCACTTACCGCGTGATGGCCAGCGCCCTTAGTCGAGATCCAACGTGCCTTGAGCAAGTCAAGGAAGAAGGAGCTAGAAAAGTGGCAGTTCTGTCGGGGGAGAGTCTTCAGAGTCCTGAAAAGGTAAATGAGAAGGGAAAAGAGCTTTTAGGTATTTCGGTGCAGTCACTACTTTAGTAAGTAGTAATGGGTATGGATGTTTGCAGAGGCTGTGAAGGCAGCACTGATTTCTCCAGGAACACCAGCTAGGAAACAAAACGGTGGCTCTGGCTGCTGTTTCCCTGGGTTTTGCTCTCCTGGAGTTTTGTACTGCTGTAGTGTTTTTGCTGGGAAAGTATTCTTGTGTTTTGTATGTTTTATGGAGCACAAAGCTGTATACTGACTGCAGCTGTAAGCTGTAAACAAGGATTGGGAATACAATCCACTGATAATGCTCTTAATTCAGCCAGGTATTCTTGAAGTTATTCATGCTGTTAGGCTGTCTTATCTCACAAAGATATCTTTATAATACTCACATTGATACTAACAATGACAATGGTATACTTAATTTATCTAAGTGATTCTAGGAGTATTTTTTAATAATAATTTAGGTTGTTTTTACACTTATCGAGTTGAGGAATACATTGGCGGACTGTGCTGCATTTAAAATACTGTGTACTGTCAGCTGTTCCAGATGCTCTGGCACTGACCTTTTGTCTGTCATATTGCTTTGAGTGAGAATTTAAAGTACAGTTACTGACTTCTGTTAACTCCCACGACCCTGGGATATGAACCCTGTTGATATAAAACAGCAAAAAACAGTTCTTCATATTTTTATGGATGCTGAAGAAAGCAGATAAGTAGAAGTTTCCTGCAAAAAGACTTCAGTTTTCAGGGTTGTAGAAACATAAGCAAAAATTTAAGCTTCGTGTTTAGCTGATTATTAGAAGTGTTCTTAAAACGAACCTAAAAACTCTCCTGTGTCAGATGAACCAGCCTGGTGTATCACATATTTCTACAAGACTGTCGTGTTTAGCCTTAGAATCATAGAATCATTGTGATTATATTTGTTGGCAGTGAGAAAATACATATGCATGACTTACAAACTATCACTTGCAAAGCATTTATACATTCCTTCATAATATGAACTTGTTAGAAAAGTATGATTTACAACTATGTATCTAATAGGGGAAAAGCTAGCAGTTTTGGAATTGTTTGATGCATGCTTTTTTTTTTTTTTTTTTTTACAAACAACCTGAATATACTAGTAAAATAAACATTTTTTGCAGGTGTAAAAATCCTAGGTTACATTTCTGGAGATCAAATTGAATTAAAGTCTGTTTTACATTTTTCTGCTGAAAATTCTGACAATTGCTACTAGAAAAAACATCCTTTGTATTTTCTTTGTGCAGCTCAAAATGCTTAGTACAGTTTGTTTTATTTGCTCGATCTTTGCAACCAAGCTCTGGTTTCAAGAGGAATTGCTGAGTGCTGTTTGCTCATATGTATTTTTTTCTCCTGTGGATGGATTTCAGGTGTTAGCAGGGCTGAACAAGAGGGCCTTGCAGTGTTTCAGCAGTGCTGTGAGGAGGTGTGAAGAGGAGGTGCAGTCGCACTCTGCGGAACACGTGGACGTTGCTGGCGTCGTCGATGCCTACATGACCTTGGTCGGGTTCTGTGACGAGCATCTCCGCAAGGAAGAAGAAGGCTTGATTGGTAAGCCAGGGCTGGCCCTGAGCTTGGAATAATGGATTTGTCTGGGATACATCCATTTTTGTGCTGCCTGGGAGACCTCCCTGAGTTTAAAAGAACAGCTTGTCCTCCACTCTGACAGCATTTATACCCCTTCTTTACCATTACTGCTAGCTTTCATGCCAGTGCATCACTCGTGCAGTCCTCCTTTCACCTGTAAGACATACACATATCAAGCAGATGCCTCCCTTGTTCCCTCCTGGACCCCAGCAGTGCTGTTTGGAACAGGCAGGATAGCAGCAGTGATGCAGCTTCCTCATGAAGCTAATCCTGACAGTCCCCAAATACGTGTGTTACTGATGTGTGCAGTTCAAACGAGAAAAAGAACAAAGTAGAAATAAAAAAATTAAAAAAATACAGAATAGTAGCGAAAAATGTTCTAGATGATCAAAAACATGGAACAAGTGATGGTGTTTCTGATAACTTTTCTACAATGGTTCTTGGCAGAAATCAACCCTGCAGATCTGCAGCTATTCCCAGCTATTGTGGTGGAGCAAATGATAAAAGCTCTAAAACTGAACTCCAGAGAAGCCAGGCTGAGATTTCCTAGACTGCTGCAAATAATAGAAAAGTACCCAGCGGAGACATTGGGTCTAGCCACACGGGAGGTTAGTTGCTTCCATTCTCCTGTTCTCAAATGCTGCTATAAATAGAATTTAAAAGATGGAGGTTGAGTTTGTGTAGATGGAGGAGTTACACTGGTAAGTTTTGCCTCAAGTAACTCAGGTAAACTTTATGCCTTGACTTTTCTCTAAAGAAGATGGATTTAAAAAGTTTTTCTTAAAAATTGAACATTTTATTGTTATTCTAATTCCAAATATTAGTTCGAGAGCTGATGAAGAAAAGTTAAGTTGCTTTTCCTCCAACCTTCTGACTAATCTAAGTGGGTTCGTAAATGTGGGTAGGACTAGAGTGACAAACATATCTTATTTCTGTAGGCTGTTTCCTGTATGTCAGGAATCAGCAGCCTTTTTTCAGATAAATTTTCCCTTTTCCCACCTCTCCATGTCCTGCTTTATTTCCGAGATTTGCTACAACTTCTTCCACCTTTGTTTTTCCCGTTCCCCCTTCCATTACCTTTTTCTTATTTCTTTTTATACGTCCGGATGTCCCGTGGACAGGGCCTTCCCTTTTGTCACATGGCGTCATCCTCTTTGCTCAGGACTGTCCCCGTCTTGGACTGGCCGTGATTTCAGACCTGTTCCTGCCCCTGGTCCATGCACACACAGGGAGGCACTGTGTGAAGTCACTCCTCCGTGATTTCAGTTCTTTCCTGGAAGAACAAGAGCTCAAATGCACAGGAGAGACGGGAGAACAGCTCAGTTATCTGAGGAAGGTGCCCAAACAGTTAAAAGGAGGAATAGGTGTGACCGTAATGAAACCTGGATCATTCAAACAGAACCCGATGCCTGCTCCAGCTAACAGGCCTCACCAAGAAAAGAAAAGAAGTTTACTGTGCATTTCTTTGCCCTCTTCCCCTTTCTGTGAGATAAATGCTGACGATTTCCTCTTAAACTCAGAATGAGATGGGAAAAGACTGAGTTTGGGCTCTTACGGTCAGAAGAAAATATGTTCTAGAATTCCTTTCCAAATACATTTTGGAGGGGAAGGAGAGCTTGGAGGAGACACTGGAAGTGCTCTACTGAAAAGTGAAATGGTTAATATTTTTTACCAAAAAAAAAAAAAATGAAGAGCAAAACTGTGGTGGGAGGACTAGTGTTTCCCTTTCCATTTTACTTAGTTCAAGCACAGTGACACTTGAAATACCCCCTGACATTTTCAATTTGTTCATGAGTGGTCAAAAAATATTAGATTGCATCCAGACAGACATGCTGTAAGTTTGAGTGTAAAACTCCCCATCTTGATCAAAAAACTACAAATCTTTGCGATTTGGAAAACCTATCAAGCAACAATAAGGATAATACCCCGTGCTTCGCTGGGAAATGCTTTGTGCCACCTAGGTAACACGCTCCCTTCCCCCCCTAAGTGTTTGTGTGTGCTGACTGGGGACACAGAGCGGGTTAATTTGGGTGTGATTCCACTGGCATTGTTACGGAGAAGCAAAGCTGAAAGCACTGACGCTGTGTGTGTATTTTGCAGCTTTCCTCAGTTCCCTGTTGGCAGTTCATTGGTTGGATTAGCCAGATGATGGCACTGCTTGACAAGGATGAAGCAACAGCTGTGCAGCACACTGTGGAAGAGATTGCAAATACCTATCCCCAGGCCATCATCTACCCCTTCATGATCAGCAGTGAGAGTTACTCGTTCACAGATACTGCAGCTGGCTGCAGGAACAAGGAGTTTGTGGAAAGGTGAATTTACAATCAGAATAATAGCTCTCTTTTATCTTTATTCTTTTTATTTGGGGATGCAGGGAGTTAATTGCTAGTTTAAAATAACATTTCTGTAGGGAGCGTGAGAAACATTAGGGCATAGTGCCGTGCACGCTATGCTTTGATTTCACGGCACAAGGAAAACCTTGATACATAATGTGTCTTAATGTTAGACATAGGTGGCCTCACACTCTGTGCAGTGGTGAGTTCCTGCAGTGCACAGGTGGTAGTTGGATACCCAAGTTTGTTTTCCCTTGTAATTATGTGGAAGTCAAGGTCTCCTCCTCTTCATTCCCCTGCTCTGCCGAGGCTGAAGGAAAGTCTGGCACTTAAGCTCTTACTGTAAAACACTTCACAGGATTTAGGATCAGCACCTGCCAGAGATGAAGGTGAAGCTTGGGTGTTTCGGATTTTTCTAAAACTAAGAGCAGAGATGTTTAAATGTAATGGATGCTCCCTCAGCTATCAGTGAAACGGAATCATCTCATTTTTGGGGGAGTGATTTTGTTCTTCTCTGCTTATTCACTGTCCAAAATGAGCCTTCTTGTACAAACCCCCCCTTCACCATTTGGCCATGCAATAAAAAGCTGAGTTAATCTCCAGGCAAAAGTCCACTGCTATTCCACAGTACCATGGAACCATTAATATAATTTTAGGTGTGTCTTTCATTTTTTTTTTCCAAATTTCTGATTAATTTGCTGTGTTTCTTTAATTGAAAAAAAAAAAAAAGTAAAGGCTTCTACTTCATAAACGGTTGAAGAATAGGCATGGTAATACATTTAGTCTTGCTACTGTCCATTGCTGTTCCTAGAACATTTCCTACTCCCCACCAAGCTGCTATTTTCATAGTGGGGCACTTGGTTACCAAAAAAAAATGGCAAGAGAGGACAGCTAACACTTCTAACAGCCCTGCAACCTGAAAGAAAATTCTGACAGACTCCTCCTATTCATTAGCTCTGCAAAATTATTTAGTTGGATATTCTTGAGTAATTAGAAGATCAGGGTATTGCTTATCTGCAAAGTGGTGATGGTAGTTCTGTGTTACACACTTTTTTCTTTCACAGGATCAAGGAAAAGCTGGACAGAGGAGGGGTAGTTCAAGATTTTGTCCGCTCCCTCGAACAGCTCTCCAATCCCATGCTCCTTTTTAAGGTAAAGTGGATTTTTCCTCTTTCTTTTCCTTCCCCACGGTGTGTGTTTGCATAAGAAACTGCTTTGCTGAGGCAGGCAGAGGTCGACCCTGCAGCCATGGGAAGCAGTTGAGCTATAGACGGAGCCCAGAATCCACGGAAAGCGACGTCAGGTTGTGCTCAATGACTTTCACTCACTGCACTTGCTCATTTCTCTCACTTGGGCAATAGGCTGTTTTGCACAAGCCCCTTTAGGCTTCTCCTTCAGGGTCTCTGCCTTGTTCCTTGCTCAGTCGGTCTTTGTCAAATATTCTGGAGCTGGTAGAGAATTATGATTTGTGGCCATCTCCAAAATTATTTATCTGTTTGTGTTCCTACGCTCTGCTGAGTTTCGCTCTTTTAAGATTTCGAATCCATTGTCCAAAGGATTCTCTTGTTTTGCTCCTAGTCCAACAGGGCCTTTCTTGATTTGCAGTGGACACTATCCTAATGAGCATAATTATGCTAGTAAAGTAGAAACATTTAAAGACAGAATGGAAGGAAAATGCTCATAGCCTTTTCATTGTTGTAGAATGACTCAGAAGATTCTTTAATTGGCTGTTAGCAAAAACAAAAACTGAATGCAGTCTGTGCAGATTATCAAAGAGGCAGAGGGTCAGTAAACTGGTTTTCTCAGTACGCATCCGTTTCCCTCTTGTTTGCAGGATTGGACTGAAGATGTCAAAAATGAGTTACAAACTCAGAGGAATAAAAATAAGCTTCAAAAAATGTATGAAGAAATGTATAGGAATTTGGGAGATTTAGAAGCTCCTGGCCTTGGATTGCTGAGGAGAAGGTTTATTCAGGTATGTAACAAATAAATACCGTTCGCATGGTGTGCTTTTCTAGCAAGCGCTGGAAGACCAGGGACCAGATGACAACTTGACAGGTGCTGCAGGACCTGATTGATCAATTGATCAGGTTAGGCATGCAGAGTTGGGATTTTGTTGCTAAAAGTGAGGGAATTGTTGCAGTTCTGCTGCTGACTGTCCCATGGGCTGGAAGTTCCAGCTGGCCCCGCTGCTGTCCTCCCTTCCCTGTGTCCTGTTCCCTTGGTGCCAGGTACCAGCACCTCGGGGCGCTGCGCTGTACCGCGACAGCAGAGCCGGGGCTCATCCTGAGCAATTCAGGAAAGTCCTGCAGAAAACTGTGGAGCGTAACTGACTTTACACATTGCTTTACACAGCTGAGTGAGTTCCAAAAGAGTTAAAGGAAAATGAAATGATGCATATGGTCCCAAAGAATTGTGATTTCACATAAAATTGTTCAGGTCTGAGCTCACTGTTGCAATTTAAGAGCAAGATCTTCGTTTTTGACAGCTCTGTGAAAAATCAATTGTGGATACTCCATTGCAGTCAAGAAAGCAGAAAACTGTTAAGAGGCAAGAACAAAGTATAGCTTTATATATTTATACATAACAACCTCCTCTGGTTCTTGCCTCTCAAACACTGTGTTTCAGTTCATTTCTCAACAAAAGGGTAGTGGCACTGGAAAAGTTTCCTAGTGGCAAGAGTAATTCCTCTGGACAAGGAACATCTTCAGGATTCCTCTGATTAGAAAAGACATGATGATGACAGATGTAATAAAGCTCTTAACATCGGGAATATGAAGCAGGGAGCGAATACCCTTTGCAATTTCTCTTTCTCTTCAAGCATGGAGTAGCAAAGGACATTGACAGAAGGCAGGTTGAAATAGAAAACAAAAAAAGGATGTGGTGCTTCATCTACTACACAGTTGAGCTTTGAAGTCCTTCTCCAGGGTACTATGGATGCTAGAACCTCTTTTAGGTTTGAGTAGCAACTAGACCATGTCATAGGGAGGGGAAAAATACTTCGAGACCTTTAAATACAAAAGCAGCCCGAGCTGCAAGTTGCTGCAGTTTCTGCAGGAGTGTGGCTGTACTCGTGTCCCCCGCGTTCAGCCCCGTGGTCTGGGCTAGATGGGGCCAAATCTCTCCCCTCCCGTGGCCCTTCTGGTGCTGCATTAGCACTAGATAAACCCGTGCGAGTGTCTCGAGAATTCCTGCCCCTGCTTTTAGGCGTGCGGGGCAGAGAGGTGGAGGCTGCGAGGAGGGGAGAGGAGAGGCGAGGTGGCAGCAGGAGGCAGCTGGGAGTTTATTGGAGTTTAACTATTTTTAACATGAAATTCTAGTAATACATAACTTAAACACTGTGGATGGGTTATATCAATTAAAATACAGTATTCAAGTTATCATGTATTTTCTGCCTTGAATTTTAAAGTAAGCAAAGAACCAAATAAAGCAAACAATTGGGTGATCACCTGGAGGCATATTTAAAGTGATAGATATGTTGACTGTAGCAGTCTCAGAAAGCGTGAGGTACAATTTTCCATTTAATAAGCAGCATTATTGATATTCTTACTCGAGTCCAAGTGCAGCTGGAAGGGGCAAAAAGGGATAAGCTTCTGCTTTTAATATAGCAAAAATCATATATGACAGTATAAGCAAATATAACAGTATAAGCAAATCTTGGGTATCTCTGGTTTGGTAGAATGTAGCCATCTCTGAGTATTAGCTGGCAGTTCAACCAACAGGCAATGAAAAGACTCAGAGAGGAAAAAAAATGGAGTGTGGAAAGAAGACTGAGATAGCTGAGGAGGAGGGATGAAACTCTGTACACCCAGGAGGCTGAAAGGCAGACCTGCATCGCACCAGTGCATACACGCATTAATTTGCCCTCTAGGGATGTTTTTAATTCCACATTTGTACATAGTACTTTCAAGTATATGTGCTTAAAACATTGTCTGCTTTGACTGAAAACTCTGTGGAGCAAGTTCTTTTTTTAATGTTCTTGGGGAGAACACTGTGTTAACAAGATTCCTTTCTGTAAATGAACTTCAGGCTTTTGGGAAGGAATTTGACCGCGAATTTGGAAAACATGGTTCAAAACTGTTGGATATGAAGCACAGTGATTTTCAAGCAATTACAAATGCTCTCCTCTCAAAAATGACCAAAAGCAATAAAGAACCTGGAAACCTGAAGGAATGTTCACCGTGGATGAGTGAATTCAAAGCTGAGTTCTTGAGAAATGAAATAGAAGTTCCTGGTACGTTCCTTGCGGAGTTGACGCTCATCTGCTCTTTGCAAGAAAGCGGCTGCTCTTCTCATGCTGGCTTTTATGCTTCTCTATTTTCACCTTGCTTCTTTCATTCATCATTTCTTGTGTGTATTCCTAAGCTGTATACCTGATGTTATTTTGAAAAAATTGCATCTCCTTAAAACTTTTTTAAATCGTAGGTAAAGATTTCATTTCAAACAATCTCATCAACACGGATGTATCCTCTAAAACCATGAAAAGCTTCAGCTCCAGTGGCTTAAGAAAGAAAGAATATTAGTAATTCAAAGATAAAATCATATGACATGTATGCGGTGTTTTTGTGTATTTTGAAATATTTTATTTGGAGTTATCATTCTACCAGTCTGGAAAAATGTTCTGGTCTTGAATAAACTTTAAAAATAAAGAAATAAATCAGAGTCTTAACACTTTTTTTTCTCTGCTACTTCAGGTCAATATGATGGGAAAGGAAAACCACTGCCAGAATACCATGTGAGAATATCTGGATTTGATGAACAGGTATGCTTTTAAGTTCGAGTCAAAATCCTGTTGGGTATAAACTTGTGTTTAGATACAATAGAAAAGTAATTGCCATGCATGCATAAATGAATTTCTATGAAACTGTGTTTTTTTTTTTTTCTAGTTGTAACTGAACAAGATGATTATGCTTGGTAGGGAATACCAGACATGTTTAGTCTCAGGGATGATTCTGTAACCTCAAGCCTCTTTGACTGAAATATTTTGCTTTTTTTTCCTGTTTTCCAAGATAAAAGTAATGGCATCCCTGAGGAAACCAAAACGGATAACGATCCGAGGCAGTGATGAGCAGGAGTACCCTTTTCTTGTCAAAGGTGGTGAAGACTTGAGGCAAGACCAGCGCATTCAACAGCTTTTTGATGTAATGAACATTATCCTTTCCCAAGATGCTGCCTGCAGCCAAAGGAATATGCAATTAAAAACATACCAGGTCATACCCATGACTACAAGGTAGGAATTTATCTTGAGGGACAGAAATTCTCATTTCAACATCTCCTATTGATGAGGAAGTGAGTTTTCTATGTGCCAAATTCTAGTTCAGAGTGTTCTAGCTCTTTGGCTTAATTTATATATTTATTTAAAAACACTGAAATACTTTGTCTGGAAACCGTTTTTGGAGGATATCTCAAGTGGTGGTTTTAGACCTTCTTGTGGTGGGCACTAGAACAAGTTGCTTCCTGTTTACATTGCTCTTCTGCAGTTCAGCTCCCAGCTCCTTCTCTGATTTCTTTTGTTCCAGGCTGGGACTCATCAAGTGGTTGGAAAATACCTGTACTTTAAGAGAATTCCTTCAAAATAGCATGACTGAAGAGGAAGACTTCAACTATAACGGGTAATAACATGGTTTACCTGTCTGCTGTAAAAGAGAGCACAACCATGGGATTTCTCATGATCCTGTTGATCTCGTGGCCGCATATCTCTTTAAATGAAGAAAAGAGCGTGTAAGGAGGGAGGCACTTTGTACTTCCTGACCCAAATTAGTAATTGGCAACTGTTTGTTCAGTGAGTACCATTGTACCTGTAATATCCTCCACCCAACTTGTTTGAACAAGAGGCTCGTAATCATCCGTGACGTCACCATCATCCCCATTTCCTTATCTGCAGATTGATTTTACGAGCAAAGGATTTTGATCTCTTGATTTGATCAAGGCAGGAAGTGGACGTAGGTCAGCGAGAAGGGGATTAGGAGGAGTGGGGACGGGGAGCAGAGGCAGAGCTGCTCAGATGCTGTGTGTTGAGCAGGGTGAGTCAGTGACTGAGGGGAACAGCAGCAAATCCACACAAGGCGCCTCTAGGACCCTGTCTGTGACGTGGTGTAAAGTCTGCATTGAAGAAATCAACTTTCTCTCTCTTGAGCATTTGTAATTGAGGGATGAATATTTGTAAAATTGATTAATCCTAGTGTTTCAGACTGTTTGCATGCTGGAATTTAGAAATTAGAAATGCGGTTTCATTCACCAGCTTTGTCCCTAGTATGTAGCTCTGTTTGGGCTTGTCAAAGCACTGTTGACAGAATTTCTTCTTACTAGTTCTCTTGCTCTGGGCCAGGCTAAACTGGTCCTAAACTAAACCTAGCAGTTGGTGAGGACAGACCTCTGAGGTACTGCAGATTTCGGGATATGAACCCTATACATAAGAGAGAGGGCAAAAACCTTTAGTCTGTGTTTAAGGTCATAAGGTCATAACTGTCATAAGGCAGGGAGGAGCTAGTGCACTAAATTAGAAGATCACTCTTTTTTTTTTTAAACTAAAAGCAGTTGGTATTTTATACTGTTGTATAGTTGTATGTAGCTTTCAAGTATTTTCCCATACCTACTTCAGTCAAGTCAATTTGGACTCTTTGCACTGAGCTATGATTGAATAGCAGCTCTCCCAAAGTAAAAAGCTAAGAAAATTCTTACTGGCAGTACTTCGGGGCAGGGGGGCATAGGGGAAATAATCTTCTGAAGTTTAGGAATGCGGTCTATAAATGAAAATAATACTTTTAAATAGAAGAGGTAGTTCGCAGTACATGCTTTGAAAGGGTGAGAAAAGGAGAGGTGCTGCTGTGCTGGAATAGCAGTTGAATGGCTGTCGAAGCAGTAGTAAGATGGAAGAAAAATCCAATTATTCTGTAAGCTGTGGAACTAACGAAGACTGGTTTGTGATGGTTTAATGCCATATTTCTCTAAGCCTCTATTTCTCTCCTCCTGTGCACGGTGGGGAGATTCAGGGCTACCTTGCTGTGTTCCCTGCTTGGCTGGACAGGGATCAGCACGTGCTGCAGCAGCCTGTGCAGTGCTGCTCCGTGGGATAAGGCACTGTTACCAATGGCTTTCCCTCCCTGGAGAAACTGTTTGGGGTCTTCCTTCTCAAGGCAGCTTCTAAGTCTCCTCGTACCTGTTGGAAATAACATCTTTGAGACATCTGGTCCTCTAGCCAGTCTGAATGACTGAAGTAGATTTAAGAGCTGGGAGGCAAGTGAGCACAAATTTCAAATTTCACTTCCATTGCAAGCTGGACTGAAATGAATATTGGCTCTAGATTCTTCCCACCTGGTAAGATACACCTGCAGAGAAATCATTAGTCCCATTTTTTGTGGAAACGAATATTGGCTCTAGATTCTTCACACCTGGTAAGATAGTACAGAGAAATCATTAGTCCCATTTTTTGTCCACAGCTCAAGAGGACCTCGTGCTACCTACAGCGAATGGCTGTCCAAGATGGGGGGCAAAACGCAAGGCCTCCTTCGATACCAGTTTATGTACAAGTAAGTTTTAAAATAGAATTGTACATAGAATACAGACTTTAGACACATGGAGACTTTTAGAGGTTCCAGGGAATACCTGCATTATGACACCCTGGCTAGATTTGGGTTTTGCCCATTTGGCTGTTTTGTCTTATTTAAGATGCTCTGCGGGAGTAGGTCAGTATTAATAAAATCCCGCTAGAATGCAGGAACGCTCCCACGAGCTCACTTATTTTCTTAATAAAGAAAGAGTCTAGAAGTTTCTTTTCAAGTTCATTTTCCAGGCATCCTATTTGTGAATATGCAGTTGGGTAGGCTGCCCTGGAGCCAGAGCGCCTGCTAAAACTGGACAAAGAATGTAACCTTGGGGAACCTCAGGAGCTGACACTGTCCTTTCCTTAATTTACAGAAACGCTAGCCGTACAGAAGCGGTGATGGCTTTCAAAAGCAGGGAGAGCAGCGTGCCAGAGGACCTGCTCCGGTAACTACGCTGCTAATGACGGTTGTGGAATGAAGGTTGGGGTTTTACTTGTGTGCAGCAAGTGACTTCTGTTCTCTTAAGGAGAGCCTTCATTAAGATGAGCACCGCTCCACAAGCCTTCCTGTCGCTGCGGTCCCACTTCGCCAGCTCCCATGCACTGATGTGCATCAGCCACTGGATCCTGGGCATTGGGGACAGACACCTCTCCAACTTCATGATCAACAAAGAGACAGGCGGCATGGTGGGGATAGATTTTGGATATGCATTTGGTTCAGCTACACAGGTATTTGTCCTCTGTTTAATTTGCTACAACTTTTTGTGTACACTATATGCAATTAGAAATATACTTTGTACACTGAATTCTGTGCACATTTGCCATCGTTCTGACAGAAAATAATCTTTACGAGTAATTTCTAATCAATAGAATAGAATCTTTGTTTCCAGGTATTCTTGGGTAACCAAGGAACTACAGAATTTCATAGCGAGAGGACAAGGAGTAAAAATGGCTCTGTTCCATTGAGTTACACATTATTTTCATTAAGTACCTAATAGGGTTTCCAAAGAAAGTATTTTTTCTAATCCTTCTGTTGCACACTTTCTTAATTCTTGGAGGGTTTTGCTCCTTATTTGTTTGTTTTCCCACTCACTCTCTTCTTGTTTAGTTTCTGCCGGTGCCGGAGCTGATGCCTTTCCGTCTGACTCGCCAGTTTGTTAATCTGATGATGCCAGTGAAAGAGGAGGGACTCATTTACAGTGTGATGGTTCATGCCCTAAGAGCTTATCGTGCCGACCCAGACCTCCTCATCAGCACCATGGATGTGTTTGTGAAAGAGCCTTCCCTAGACTGGAAGGTGGGCTCTTTCTTCCTTCCTTTTTTCTTTTTTTTTCTCATTTAAAAATCCTTAAACTGAAATAAGGATAAAACTGATCAAAAAGGTAGTATTCCCTGATGCTCAGCCTCAGTAGTACTTTTATCTTTACTTGTTCTACTGTGCTTAAAACATTGAAAGTGGCAGAATTCTTTAATGATGACAAGGGATGAATAGTAGCACAGCTGTTCTTAGCATGCTGTTATTTATGTCCACAATAATCCTAAAAATGTGGTTATGTTTTGATCATAATACATCATTTATGATGGCAGAATAAATATTTTGAACCTTTTGCACTGTGCTTATTAGATTTACATTTACTGAATACCTCAAACTAGTAATTATAGCAGAAAGAAAATAAAACTAGTTGTGCTTAAGTATCTGTAAATTAAATTTGAAGTCTCGGGCAGAGATAGATACCATTTTACTAGTTTGTCCTCCATTGCATCTGCGCTTAGGAGTTCTTGACTTGACTTGCTATGACCGTGTGGAGGCCTAGAGGTCTTTCTAAGTGTATGATTTATGTTAAATAGGACAAAAATGTTTTCTCCATAGAACTTTGAACAGAAGCAGCTGAGAAAAGGAGGCACATGGATTCAGGAAATAAACACATCAGAAGTAAACTGGTACCCTCTGCAGAAAGTCAAATACGTCCAAAGAAAACTTATGGGCTGCAATCCAGGAAGAATCACTTGGTAAGATGCTTTCCTTTTGCTTTAAATTCCTCCACAAATAACTTTTGCTGTCTCCTGTGTCAGATTTTGCTCCCCTCAGGCAGATTAGCAGCTAGGAAAGAGAGGAGGCAGGCAGGGCAGAACTTCAACAAGCCTCCTTGGAGGATCATTTGGTGCACATACAAGCTCTCTGAATCATCCTGCCAGCCAAAATACCAGATATCTCCCTGTGAGCCTTCCTGCTCCAGCTCGGGCCGCCTCAGCATTTTCACTGTTCCTGGCAACTCAGCCATCCCCACCCGCCAGCCGGCTCAAACTGCTGTTTCTGAGCAGCTTTTAGGCTAAGGGTGATATCTGAGGAGATGCTCCTCTGCTGAAGAGTTATTGAAATGGAGCCTGAAACAGCTGTATGGGAGACATGGAGGAAAGCTGCTTTCCAAAAACATCAAATTCAGTTCTGAGGGCCTTCTCAGATTATTTCTGCCGGTCTAGTCAAGTCTGGCTCCAGCCAGAATGTCTTCAAAGTTCAGCTGAAGTACAATTAATCCCTTGCATCCTCTCTTTTTTTTTTTTTTTTTTTAAAAAAAAAACATTTTGGGAAACTCCAAAAAAAAAAAAAAAAAAAAAAAGCAAGAAAAGAAGCCTGGTTTAAACTTATACGAGTACCAAGAAGTGCAGGACTCGAGAGGAGTCCTTTGTACATGAAGTTGAATGGAAGGGGCAGCGTAATCCTTGCAGATGCAAATGTGCAGGGCAGGTACAGATAGAAAATAGCTTGGACATGAACTGTGTGCCCTTTTTTCAGCTGGAGATTTTGTGAACCCTAAAATATTCATGGTAAATATCCACTACTGGTGGACCCCTGAACTCACCAGTGAACACCAGGCCTTATAAAACTATCGAACAGCTTGTAGGCATCTCAAACATTGTGCATGCAGCCTTATTTTTCAAGTAGCCTTTCACTTCAGGGATCCATATCGCTCTCTTTCTCATATGGGTAATTGATTTTCGTGTTGCCTGTTTCAGCGATGAGCTGCGGCTGGGCTTTGAGAAGTCTCCTTCCTTCCAGGACTACGTGGCGGTGGCGCGCGGCAGCCCCGCGCACAACGTCAGGGCCCGGGAGGCGGACGACGGCCTTTCGGAGGAGACCCAAGTGAAGTGTCTCCTTGACCAGGCCACCGACCCCAACGTTCTGGGCAGGACCTGGGAGGGATGGGACGCCTGGATGTGAAGGGCTAGTGCCTAAAGCACAGCCTGTCGAGCGCAGCCCGCTCTAAGCTACAGCTCTGGACAGAGCAGAATGGTAGGGCCAAAATGAGAGAGAAAAAGAAAAAAGCTTAATTTTTGCTTTTTATCAACATAGGCTAATTAATAGCTGAAGTAAGTGTTTTATATCAAAGCTGTATTCAAACAGCGATTTGTTAGTATGGCCCTGGAACAAACCAGCTCCTATGTCTTTGCATTAAGGTCCTGAGGAGGTATGTGCCAGCTCTGCTCCAAAGAGCGAGCCGCAGAGGCTGGAGCTTCGCGGGTGCCCGGGAAGGGGCTGGGGAAAGCGGTTCGGGGCGGGGGA
>NW_010586103.1:75545-86207 GCF_000705375.1 Tinamus guttatus
CGGGGCTTTCGCCGCGAAACCTGCGCAAAAAAAGAGAGAAAAAAAAAAAGCTAAATATCTGTTGTTGTTTTTTCCCCTTAAATTATTTTTGTAATGGTAGTTTTTTTGTCTCTTTTCTACATTTTACTCAATATTGATGCAGCTATGGTACATCTGTTAAAAATGATTCAAAAACCCATGTATTTTAGACAGTAGGATGAGAAAGACTGAGCATGCTCGACCTTTTATATCAATTTTTACAGCATTTCTAAGAATAAAGGAAAAAAAACCTATTTTAAATCCACCCCACTCTCTGTTTGCTCTGTTGGCCGCGCCGGGCGAAGGCAGCGCGTGGAGACCCTGCGAGGCCCCGGGGCAGGGGCACCTGAACGGGGAAGGAGCGAGGGGCTGGCCGGGCTGCAGCGCGTTACCTCGCCAAGGCCGGGAGCTCTGCGGCTTCTCCCGGAGCGGCACCGCTGTCCCAGTGCAGCCCGCGGTGACCCTCCTGCGCCGCCACGTCCCCAGCTCGTGCAGCCACGCACACGGCTGTGGGGAGTGCCTCGGTGCGGGTGCTGCTCCAGAGCAGCGCTGAGGTGCTCGCGCACGGCTGCGCTCGGTCATGTCAGGCCCCGCACAACAGCACCGCACGAGCAGGCCGCGTTCACCGCGTGTTCAGGCGAGGCGCACGAAGCAGGTCTGGGAGGCAGTGAACACGCGAGGATCAGGTGACGTGTTTGAACATCCCCAGCATTTTCGTACTTGCAAGGATGCCAGCACGTGTGGGACAGCAGCAGAAAAGCGGGGCTGATACCACAAGCATCCCCAGGACCCAGCACTTCTCTACAGAGAGAAATGTTAGTGATTCCAAGCCTGAAGTGAGCAGTTTGGTATCCCAGAGATAGGAACAGGCTGACTTGGCCTCCTTGCTTAGAGCAGAACGGGTCCTGAAGCGTTTAGAGGGGAAAGGGAGATGGAAGGTGTAGTTAGTCCCTAGCAAGCGTGAGGCTGTCAGCTCCAGTGCTGGACCAGCTCCTGCAGCGACAGCTTCGTGGTTGTGTTTCTGCTGGATAATCACGTCCCGAGCACTGCGCAAAACAAGCACCTTTCCCCGTGGGCCTGCTATTCTGTTAATATTAATATTGTGCTCTATACCACTAAGGAAAAAAAACAAAAACACCCTTTGACTAAACTCTCGCATTAACTCTTGCACTGATTCTGACGCAAAAAACATATTGGATGATTTTGATAATATTTATCTGATTCTAAGGTTATAACCTTGATCTGTAATCCATGTTTCCATACTGTCAGGGTGAGTTACACGGCCTGCAAACCAGTTTATTCTTTACACATAATTGAGACTGTACAATAAAACACCCGCTCTGTGGGAAGCTATAGATAACACGGTACTTCCATGTTTAGGTCCCAATTAGCTAGAAAACATTAACTTTGTCTGCCTTTGACATTTTAAAACATAAGCCTTGTTCAAATCGGTGTTTTATAATATTTATTGCAAGATGACAACAAATACTACAGTTCAGATTTAGCACATTACAGTGTTTTGCAGCAGGTAGTACTTCTGGAAACCTGACAAAACTGTCACCCTAATAGGTTGATATTCACTGTCTATAGCAAAATATTTATTTCAGAAATAGTAGTAAAACATTTCCCATTGACATATAATAAATATGGCATTACAAAAGAAATCTCTGAATTTTTTACAACCATTCAAAATTCCGGAAAGAGATCCTCTACATTTATAAACATTAAACATACCAAAAAACTGTATTACTAACTTCTGAATTTATAAGAAAAAAAAAACAGTTCAGAAAATTGAACTGATTTGTTTTTATAGGCTTTTCACTGTTGGCAATAATGTGCTTTGTAAATCACAGTTTTAATAAACTATCTCAATACTTATCACGCTGGCACTGCACATTATCTATGGCAATAGTTAACAAATAACCACAATACAAAGTCCAGAGATACTGCAGGAGCTGGCGGTGTCGGGTTCAGCTTCTTGCTGCTTCCAGAAGGACGATTTCCTCCAAGCCAACGCGGTCGGGGTGGCTGCTGGCCGAGTGGACGTAGCAGCTCGGAAACCCCACCTCCCTTCCCAGCACGCTCCTCACCTCATAACTCTGCAGTGATAAAAGCATGGTGATTAAAACAAACAGTCCTGGACATTCTGTTCTGGGCCACGCACAGCTCCACAGATACAGGGTGTAAGGTCCGCTTCCAAGAGGCTTTATTATTATTATTTAATCCTCAAAAAGAAAAAAACTCCATTCGAACTACTGAAAAAAATCATATTTGACTAGTGAGTAAATTAGGTTTTCAAGTAGATCTCACTCCTGTTTAAAGTGGTGCTTCCTCACCAGGCTCTTAAAAATGAATTGTAAAATTCATTATAAAATTCAATTTGCTTCCTTTGCAAAGTTTCCTTACACAGGTTTTCCACGTGGTCGGCATGTATATCCATACACACACAATCCATGCTGAGTGTCATTTAACAAATACCCATTACATCAGTCAACAGAGCTACAAAAGAAAGGTCAAAGGAATGTAACCCCCCCAGTCCTTTTGAATTGGGTGCCCTTCTCCGCTCCGACAGGTCCACCCGCCGACCCACCCGGCTCCTCCTGCTTGAGGAGCTGCCCCTGTGCGCGGAGCAGGGCCCGGCGCTGGACGGGCTCCCGGGAAGGAGCCCACGGCTCACCCTGCTCATAAGGGCAGCTCACAGAGCGTCGCCCGCGCTGCCTCCATGGGGTCCTGCCAGGACCACCCTGGCACCTTCCCACCGCCCGCGTGTGCTGGGCACGGCCGCGCTCCGGCCTGGTAACCCTGAGCCATATCACGGGCCCCATTCAAGGTACAAACAACTAAACAACCCCCCCGCTTTTGTTTTTTCCTTCTTCTGGACTATTTTTACCCAAGCCCAGTTCTCCAGCGCAATTCACAGTGCAGCTGCACAAGCAGCTCTGTGGCTACAAGCAAAGGGTCGCCACAATGTAGGAACCGGTGACCACGGGCATGGCTAACACCAACCTCCCTGCCAAAGACATGTCTACCTACACCCTTGAAAACTCAGCAGCATCAGCACAAAATACCTTCCCAAGTGGTATTTCTTGTGATTAATCTTTGTTGAGAGGTGCTTTATTTTTAAAATGCAGCAGTTGGGAGATGAAAATATTTAAGAAAAATAAAGTTATCCTGTATTTCAGAGAGGGAAAAAAAGAGTCTGTTTTCTATGTGCTAGTCTACTACATATTGATGTTACAAAAACTGCAACATGAGAAAGAGATTGTTTAATTTTTAATAAGTGGAAGAAGAATGATATTTTTGTCAGCCTTTAACAAAAACAGATTGTAAAACATACATAGCCAGCTTAACAGCTACTAAAAGAGCATACATATTTTGTGTATTTCTCATATCTCCTTGCTTAAGTGAAATACCTACCCTCTAGCATACAAAGAATAATTCACAGTTACAGCGAAACCTTCCACTTCAAATATTATCAGCGCATCACTTCTTACTTAAAACCGTGCAGCTGGTAGCAGCAAACTACTGAAAGCCTGTGTAATATGGGGAAACCAGAATGGCCCACCGTGTGCCACCTAACGAAGGTATTTTCCTGGGATGAGTGTGACCAGCTGAGCTGGCCTTTGCCTCCTTGATGTGCATCACAGCAGGAGGGCGGGAGATCTCCAGCTCCCACCCGGCTAAATCCCCCTCTGGAGGCGCCGCTCCTTCCCCCGTGCAGCCAATGGCAGCCACGCACCTACCTGAAATGCCTCCCTGCCCGCGATAAATGTGGGTCACTGTGCCAAATGTCAGGGCTCTTCTGATAGCTCAGATTAAAGGAATAACTAACTACTTGGCGATTACGTAAGCTGTACTTTAGCCCACGAATTCCTGTGGCTTATGTGTGTCTTGCTTACACAGATCCCAATTAAAAAACATTCTCTTGCACGCATTTTGCAGATTTCTCTACTACTAATGCCTATAAGTAATTTATGTCCTAACAGAAAATAGTTTATAGGTTTTAGGGAAGCCGTCTGGAAAGCTGAGCTTCTGGGACCACATCTTCATGGTCTTTTGGATCAGACAGAAAATGGTTGGCCAGTAAAACGGAGCACAGCCCCTGCCTTGGCCTGGAATGGCCTGCAGGCCCCAGGGCGGGCGGCAGCGATGGCGGGGCAGGCCCGGCCGCCTGTGCCGGGGCCACAGCAACACCCGTCTCTCAACTCCCCTCACATCCAAGCAACTCCCGGCTGGGCACAAGAGAAAACACCTTTTTTTCCCTAGTGGAATCTCCTACCGCTCCTAGAGGAGCACTGTAACAGCCAGATCCTCCTGTTTTGAGGCTTTCAAGACTCTGCGAGGCAAAGCCTGGGCTGACCTGCTCCGACAGCAGCACCAGCCGAGCCGCGCGGCCTCCAGGAGTCCCCTCACTGCTGCGGTTCTAGTGTCCTCCCACTCGATCACAACATTTCTAGTATTCTGTTTCTGGGTAGTTTAAACTTCTTTCGTCAAGTTTAATTACACTTACCCCATCCTCAGCGGGGGAGGACGTCAGCAGGGAAGAGATGGTCTGTTGTAACAGCTGCAATGTGAAAATTAACAAGAACTTATGGATGCAGAAAATTTCCTTCGCAGGTTAAAACAGTTGTGTTAAACAAGCATTAATCAAGTTAACATACAATGGTTTTGTTTCTCTCACCAAGAAACAGAAGAGATGACACCAAAAAATGCTCAGAATGGGAGTATGAAAATTCACATTCCTTTAAAGATGTGGACACCCCAGGGTGAAAGCAGTGATTGTACTATTTATTCGAATGAGGACTGCAGAATTGGATTCTTAGTACAACAAAGTCCAAATCTCACATCAGATTAAATTAGGAGGTTTATTTTTAAATTTCTTCTCACAGAGCTATTTATAAAAGTACTGTTTAGAATATTTATGTGTCTATGCACACCTAGCCTCATTATGCTCAATACACTCAAACTCATTTTGTAGCATACCTTTACTTTTACTGTACTTTGAGAGCGAGATGGACAACTCAAGAAGACTTCCAGCTGCATTTTTGTAACCGGTGAAATTACAACTTCAGAGCACTGGTTGCAATATAGCAATTTGCTGAAACATGCAAACGATGAAGGGGAAAACATGGAAAAATTATCCATTTAAAAAAAAATCATCACACAACCAACATCTGATCTACTCTGTAAAATGCCTTGCTGATAGACATGGTAGAAAAGTCCGCGAAGGAGATTCAACTGATAACAGCAAATAAGAGTTCTGTTGGTAAAGATAAGTAACTTCCTTGGAGGACATAAATTCTTCTAGCAAAAGGAATCTTCCTTTCATAAGCTTCGCCAGACATGGAGGAGGCTGCTGGTCACAGCCACCTTGTCTAAGCAGATATCAACCTCACACCCTTCTAACAAACAGTTATGGAAAAAAGATATTATAGTTTTGGCCTAAATAACATGGATTTAGGCCCTTAGTCAGCAAGCACTCAATGTTTTCAGCATGCACTTAAGCCATATGCATAAAATTAAGCACAGCAGTAAGTGTTTGCTCGAACTGAGGGCTTGAATGAATGATGTTGATGATCAGCTATTCTCCAGATAAAACAAGAGTCCTTCAGAATACAGAAAAACCTATGAACTAAATTACTATGTATACATGCATACCCTCTTATTTTTTGCATGCCAGCAGTTAGTATTTATACAGTTAGTATTTATTAGTATAGCCTTACTGAGGTTTTCGGCTTTTTCCCCACCAAGAGGTAGATTGTACAAAGCAAACACAGTAAAGCTTTTCTTATTTAGAGAAATTTTATCTATTCCACAGTGATTAAACCCCTCCTACTTTTTCTAAACTTTTTAAAGCTTTTCCAGTAGAAAGAACCCCTTTTTGTGCTTTCTGCACTCTGCTTGCCCTCTTACTACAAAGTTTTTCTCCTTTCAGGTATCTCAGACTCTGCAAGAGCAAGCGGGCTAAACAGCTAAGGGGACGCTTCCCACCAACATGCCTGAGTGATGGGGACTTGGCACTGCAGCTGGTAACAGGTGATAGAAGATCAGCACCCACATCTGTGACACTCATATTGCCAGAAGTAGCCTGCATTATTCTTAGAAAGGTTATATACTCAATAGGCCTGAATGCATCTCTTTCTTTTTCACATTTCTGTAACTTATTGCAAGGATCACAGATGAGTTTAAAAAGGAGGTGAATTAGTGGTACACGTGGTAACGATGCAGGACAGAAAACCACAGAAACTAGTGTTCAAGGACCTTAAAATCAGACCTATGAGTTATGTGGCACGTGCATTAAATTAATGTTGTACTGCAGGGGGCTGAAATCTTTAATATTCAGGATTGGCTTGCAAAACTTTGATTGCTACAAATTCAACCCACTTAATATCTGCTTGTATCTTTTTTAATAAATTAATCTAACCTTGCTGCTATTATCTGTTCATCAGCAATAAAAATACTCTGTCTCAGTGCTAGGAAGGAACAAAGTGCAGCCTGTGCCTGCAGGAACGATTGCATCACCTGTTGCTGTTATGGCTACATCTGCAGAACACCTGGAATACTAAGGAGCACACTGACTCTTACCTGTCCTGGGAATAAAGTTCCAATTTTCCACTGCCACATCTGTCACAGGTAGGCCAGGAGTAAGCAGTGCTCTCATTAACCCCAACAATAGTGCCTAAAAAAAGAGAAAGAAATTCTTACAAAATACTAAATGTAAGCTATCAAATTCCTGCCTTCACCACAGGCTTGATCTTATCTTAAGAATAAGACTATTTCTTTCATGATGTCAGAGCAATAATCAACTTTTCCGACAATGTCTCCTTCTTTCTCCTTCCACCTTCCAAAAAGCAGTGTCAGTGTGGCAGAATGCACCAACAGCCTAACGACAGAAGGAGAGAGATACGAAAATCACTCTTCCCAACAGGTTCAGAAGTCTTGGTTTAGGATTTTTTTGTTGTTGTCATCTGGAGGTGATTTTTTCATGCTGGACCTTTCATGTTTCCTTGGCAAGAAGTACTTGCAAAAGTCACCAGGTCAGATGGCTTGATATCAATATTTAGGAAACACAGGGCAATTAGGAGACACAACCTTTTCAGAAACAGCGATGCCAGCGAAATCCCATTAACAATGGAGTTATTCTTCATTTACATTGATTTAACAGAGATTAGATCTGGCCCACAGATGTAAGTGTGTGCCTAAGAAGGGAACGCCAAAGCTACTTTGGACTAATATAAAGGGCCTTGCTAGCTTTGGCAAGAAAAATATATTCAGAGTTTTATGAGAAGCCAGTAAGAAGTGTTTAAGATTTTATGGTAATGATATGCTTAAGTAATTACTAGCATTATTTATGGAAAGAGCACAAGTGTTTTGAACTGTACAAAGTGGATCACCTGTAAGAGCAGAACTGCGATAGAATAAACCCTCATTCCAGTACAACAGAAGTATAGGGAGCAAGAATCTCCAACAGATGCAGCAAGATAAAGCCTTGGAGTCTAGGGAGCATTTACACTGACTGCAAAGCAGGGTGGCAATCCTTCCCTTTCCTTACTTTCCACTCTCCTAAGACAAGGACTGGCACAAAGGTGGGAGAGACATATCAGCAACAAAACTTGAATTTGCTTTAGGAATTCAAAGGACATCAAGTCTGAACATCCTGCTTTCTCAGATACATTCAGATTCTCTATTACAACAGACAACCTTTCTCAGACATTTATGACCCAATTTTCATGCACAGAACAGGGCAGGGGGTACCCTGACAGAATCAATCTGGGTAGTTTGGAGGGAACCTTTGGAATGCTGGAACGTTACAACAATCACTTTAAATAGTTTCAGCTTTTATGATACACTAGGAGTTTCCATCAGCTGCTATGATGTAGGACACTTCCTGCCACAACACAGGCATGTTTCCTCCGTTCATGAAAAACTGCCTCCACTACCAAATTAGCTTGCTGAATAGGTGTCTTTTTTGTCACAAGAATTTCACCTTTTCATTTCAACACAGCATTCTTAGATCTGTTTCTTCCCTCAGAGCCTTTTCAGTTGTCTCCTCCTCAGTTTTGCACTACATTGCTGCTGCAGGAGGCAAGGGCACAAGCAACACAAATGCACAGGAAGAAAATGAACCAGAATCATCCTGGTTAGACAGTGTGCAGGACAAAGGCTTATTCTGACACCAGTGCACAGCCCCTTGTGGAAGCAACAGATCAGATAACCCAGGGAGAGCCATTTGCAGCCTCTTCGCAGGCAAAGAGATTGCTCAAGTTTAAGCTGCCCAACTGCTGCATGCCTGGTCAAGGTTTGTGATTCTCCCTGAGAGAAGTCCAGAGACTTGTCACATATTCTGCCAAGATCCTTATTTTAAATGGAAACATTGAGCCATAAGTTGATTCTCACATCTACTCGGCGTTTTCCTGTGTTGTGATCAACATCTCCAAGACTGTACAGCATGAACTGACAAAGTTTAAATCATCCTAACCACTGCTATACAGGAAAAAGAGGTCAGAAATCAACTTGCAATGAACGGCGCTGAGAAATTGAATCTCTGTTGACCCTGAGCTCAGAGCAGAGAATGACAGACCCATCTTTAAAAGAATAAACTTGGCAGCAGTAAGTGACCACTGGCTTTCACTCCTCTGCTGAAGAGCAACACGCTGCCCGTTGTAGAGCTGATACGACGGAGCCTCTCTGAGACACTGATGAACTCAGTGGATCTCTCTGGATCACAGCACAGTCCTTCTGGGGGGAGGGAGAATCTGACCAAGTACTACTGGAAGACTTCACTGGCTGAACACTAGTGAAAATATCTAAATACAAGTTGCAGCAGGGAATATTCCAAATAAATATTAACAAAAAAAAATCTTCCCAGGGAGTGAGGTTGGGCCTTGAACTGCTTGCCCAGAGAGGCTGTGCGATCACCATCCTTGGAGACACTGGTTCATGTGAGTACTCCGAGGCCCCAAGCATCCTGACGCAACTCTGCAGTTGGCCCAGCTTTGAGCAGGAGTTTGGGCTAGATGAACTCCAGAAGTTCCCCACAAACACAGTTATTCTATGATTCTATTTATACACCTGCTAAACTCTTTCCTAAATTTCCCTTCCAAATAACGACTCGTCTGGCCAAGCCTGGCAGGCAGGACGGTCTGCACCCCCTCCCACCAAACTTGGCATCCCCGGCGGCGCTGATGCCGTGATTAATTGCTGCATCTTTGGACAGGGAATTGAATGACCACCTACATTTTTTTCACTGACTAAGAAGATGTTTTTCCAGTGGAGCCTCCTTAAGAAGGTATCCTGCCAAATCCCGGAGTGTGGGAGAAGGAGCAGCGGCGACAGAAGGACGGGCAGGAGTGACGCTGCAGGAGGAGGCAGCGTCTCCGCGGCACCTCCACGTGCAACAGGAGGCTACGCACCGCGCACGTCGGTGACCAGAAGTGCAGGAAGTGAAAGGAGGGCAGCAGTGAACACTGGAACCCAGTACAGACTGCCTCACGCTGCGAGAAGACCTGAGTTTCTCTAGAAGAGGTAGAGATGGAGAGGGAATTCCGCAGCCGTATCTTTTCCTGCATGAATTCCTCTATTGGGTACATTTGTTCTCACCAACAAAGTAGGGTTAATGCTGTTAACTCTGCTTCTTCATTAGCAAGACACAAATGCTAACCAAAGAGATTTAAGAACAGTGCCTAGCTATCATAAATGCAATTAAACTAGTTTAGTTACAATAGCACATGCACACAAAAGGAAGTGAAATAGGTAGAAGTAGCATAGGTATAAGAAAAGGCATTTTCTATTCTACATGAGTCCAGAAGTGTGGGAACATACTGATAAAAGCTACCTAGACAAATTTCAGCTTAAACTAGACAAAGACAAGATTGTAGGATTAAGGGTGTCATTCTTCCATATATAAGGACAGGGAAAGCCTGACACCTTTGAGGTATGCAAAGGAAATGCTTGTTTATACAAAGAATCACAAAGGCTTTCTGTGCTTTGCAGGGAAAAAAAAAAGGAAGGAGAGAAATATTTTGCTTTATCCTAGTATATAGACTGTCACACAGTGACAAAAGAAGAAAGGCATTTCTTTTGCTTGGTATATAAAAAGTAAGAGCGGGGAAGTGATAACTGTTAGCACAACTACTGAAAAAGTTGAGAAAAAGAAATGCCAAAAAGTATTCCATAACTGGTGATAAAAATATTTTCATGCAACTCACAATATTGATGGGAGATGTGCATAATGACCAAGGCCTAGAGTGAAGTGCCTGTAGTTGTGTTTGTTTTTCATTATGCAATTTTAGAGTTTAAGATTTGTCAGTACAATGTGCTCATAGATTAATCATGGAGACATTGCTAACCAGTGGCTCTAGCAAAACAGTAGTTTCTTTTTTTTTCATTAATGGTTCTGAGTGGGTTTTTTAGTTGTTTGTTTTTTGTTCTGTTTTGCTGTAGTATATTGCTTTAGAGCTGGCAGGCTTCATTACTACACTTTGGTACCATTATTTACCATTATTTTATAGATCCTTTCAAACGTTTCAGTGAGCACTTGAAGGTGTACAGGTGAATCAGTATCAGGAATTTTCTACAAGGGTTACTGTAGTCTTAAGAGTTAAATTAAGAAAGAAAATTGCATCTAAACCCACATTTTTTTTT
>NW_010586105.1:3613-18997 GCF_000705375.1 Tinamus guttatus
CTGAACAGGCCCAGCTCCCTCAGTCTCTCCTCATAGGGCAGATGTTCCAGGCCCCTGATCATCCTTGTAGCCCTGTGCTGGACTCTCTCCAGCAGCTCCACATCCCTCTTGTACTGTGGAGCCCAGAACTGGACACAATACTCCAGATGTGGCCTCACCAGGGCTGAGTAGAGGGGCAAACATCTACAAGGAGCTTGCATTAGGGCTGCTTCTGTGTTCAGGAGTTGGGTGTGAGGCTCAGGGTAGTGGTTAATGATGAGTCACGCTGTGCCTGGAGGCAGGTAGTGCACAGACTTGAGGGTCTGACTGGTTGGGGTGCAGCTCTTGTAAACAGTAAATCTTTAGCAGGGCAAAAAGATTAGCAGCAATGTAGGCTGTATGAACAAGAAAAATAGCCAGCAGACTGAGGGAAGCAATTATTTCCCTCTTAGCACTTACTAGACCTTATCTAGACCACTGTGTATGGTTTTGGGCACCTTAACACAAGAAAGATGTTTTGAAACAGGAACAAGTTCAGCAAACAAGCAACAGCAAAGATAAATTGGAGGAGGAAAAAAAAACAAAATATTTTTCAGGAGGACAGTCAATCATTGGAACAGGTTGTCCAGAGAGTTTGAGTCTTTGAAATATCCGATTATGAAGACTGCACAACTGGATGAAACCTTGAGTAACCCTGTCCACTGGTGTCATTGCAGACACTTGTATTGTGCAGGAGTTTGGACTAAGGGACCTTCCTGAGGTCTGGTTTCTACATGAATCCTATGATTCTATCTTATCAAATGGCAGTTGGTGCTTAGGTCTAGGTAACTGAAGCAAGGTCCAAGTCTTTTGGCCCCCACTCTAGTCACACTGTCCAGGGAAGCTTGAGTGATTCATCTGACCAGTTCAGGGTATTTACTTTGTGATCTTCTTACAATAAAAACTCTGCTGAAAAAGAAGAGTAGGAATACTTAAAATTCTAATCTTTGGATGTGTGCATACATATCGGATATATGTATAGGCACCTCAGCAGTGTTATATGCAATACAGACACACTAAAATTTTTCTGACTTTGGGTTTCATTCCCCATCTAAAAATCTAAGTTACATTACCATAAGACAAACAGTGTTACTAACACAGAAATAATTAACTATGTATTGTGGCATTTGTGTTTTTAATAACAGGGAGGACCGAGAAGCCCGGTTCCTAGCCAGTAAAATGGGAATAGTGGCAGCATTTCGATCATGGGCAGGTAAGGTTTGGTTTGTTAGTTCCAAGTTGCATGATTGGAAAGCACTTCCACCTTTTGGAGTAAAAGAATGGTTTATTTAAGCACATAATCTGTGTCTCTTGATCCGTCTTCTATCAGTACCTTCCTATAGTTGAGACTAAGGCATTTTTTTTTGATAGGAGGAAACATAAATAGTTTGCTTTAACTGATTCTGCTGACAAGATACGGCTTTGTCAATGTAGAATATTGCATCCGTTGTTCCTTGATGGTAGTTCTGGACTTCAGCTTAAAGATAAATCCCATTATGAACATAGTTTTGGATTTTTCTTAATTGCTGTTTTGCATTTTTCTTAGTCCTTTCTTTGCAATAGTGCAATATCTGACATGGAGCTGTTACCATAGGGACTGCTCATTCTTTCACAGGAAAGTCAGTGTCTCTAAGATGAAGTAAATCACTTGATAGGAACTTTTACCAAAGTTTGGGGCAGTTTGTCCTTACAAAAGATACAGATATATAGAAAGCCTTTTTGATTTTTAAGACTATTTGCTTTATCTTTTAATCTTCTGAAAATGATCAGTAAGCTTAATTTAGTGCTCACATGTCCTTCAAAAATTTCCTCACATGCAGTCCCACTTCACTGGGACAGAAACTTGGAAAATTAGTGACAACTTTGAAACTTTTAAATAGCAATTTCTATTAGGAGTGTTGCTGCATCCTCCCTAATTCAGGCCTTCGGAACTGATAGCATAAGCCTAAAAAGTTCTAAGTGACTCAAGAAACATCGTCTTGGAACATGCTACTTATCTTGGTACTTCTATTGTTATGCTTTCTTCTTTTTTAAAAAAATTAGTTGTTATACTTGTTTATATATATTATATATCTATTTTTAAATATTATTGGTACAAAAACGTTCCTACAATGTTGGCCTTCCCAAAAGACACATAGTAAAATCAAGGTTGAGTGATTTGTTTTTTGCCTGTCTACACTCGCTCATCACAGTTGATTCCTCTGTCCTTTATTCTCATGTTCTGTTACATCCTTACATATAAATTTGGGCCACTCAGCAATAATTGCATTAACCCAGATCTATTCCTCCCTTGCATTTGGGATGTGGCCATTATATGGAAAGGCCCTTGGAAAGGAGGCCTGTGAGGTGACTGTGGAACATACTTGGAACATGCACACTTCATGTGTATGGGCCCATATGTGTTTATCATAAGCTTGTTGTGACAAGAGAGTTTTGAGCTTGAGGACTCTTCCACATAAGACATTTGTTATTTAGTTTAGTATTAATGAAAATAAATGGATGAGTAGTCAATTATTACCATCTTCGGGTACTTAATTAATGAATGGAGATTTGGGTTTATATAAAATGCGTAAGACAAAGATGGGTTCAAGCCTGGCATCTCTTTTGTTCACTTAAGTTTACATTTTTTGATTGTTTGTTTCCTGAATAGTGTGTTACTGTAAGCTTTAACTGCTTCTGTGATGTGTGAAGGGAAACAGTTAAGGAAATGGAGCTAAAATACTGTCTTTGGAATCATATAGATTGAGACTGTAAATCAGTGTAATCGCTAGCTTCAGGCAGAATTTTGCATCATTTAAGAAAAACTGAGGGTTTATCCTTTAAATCTAGAATTATTTTATTGAGTAGAGCATATTTTAAAAGGACCAAAATGTAAGAGAATCCCTGAAATTTTAGGCAAAGTAGAATCAACTGTGTTGATTAATCTAGAGATGAGCACTCTTCATCTTGGCAAATATGATCAAAATAAACACAATAATGTTATTCCAAGGCATATTCAAATTTACTGTTTAGATTTTTTCAAGATTAAATCAAACAAAATAGTTTATTTTGTTAAAATAGAGCTTTCAGTGCAGAAGCTGCTCACAGTTTTGTTAAGGTTATGCAGATTTTTGTTTTCAAGGCCTTCCCCCCCAGCTATTTCTTTCACATAAACTTTGTTATCACAGCTAACTTGAACATACTGTCCACATTAGTGAGGGCGAAAGCTGTAAGTGTTAGTGAAGGAACTGTGTTTTATAATTAGAAAGTTTTATGTTAAGCATATACCACTGATTAGAAAAGAGATTACATTAGAAACATGAAAAATATTTATAATTAAGACATTTGTCATCTATGCTTGCACTCTGTGGAAATCAAATTTAATAATGTATCTCAGGCTTTTTTTGTGTAGGAATGTTATTATGTATTTGATATTTTCTAGGTATTATCAGCTTGTGCAAGCCTGGGAATTCTGGGATTCAGTCTCTGATTGGGGTACTTTGCATACCAAATATGGAAATACGGGTAGGTGGTAAATATTTAATACTGAAATATGAATAATATTGGATGTTTTAATTACACATTCTTAAATTTTTAACAATCTAGTGGTTTAAATACTTGTTCTATTTTTAAGGCCACTACCTTGAAGTTTACTTGACCCCATTGTCTGTAAGCTTAATTAATTTGTTTGCTTTTTCTATATCTAGCTCCTTATCTATAAAATGAGACTAAAAGCACACCCTCTGTCTGACAGGAAGGAGAAGAGAAGGGGGGAAAATATGGGGAATAAACATATTAAAAAATTGATATATACTCAAATGTTATGGCACTAAAATAGCTTATAAGCTGTCAAGAAGGAGGGTTAAGTTTTTGTTTTGTTTATTTTTAGTCTGTTGCTTATTATTTTATGTAGACCTTGAGCTCATTCTGTAGAAATTCCACTGTGATTTAAAAGGAATTAAAAAAAATAAGGCACTATGAAGTTGATACTGCCAGGAAAAAAAGTTTAGTAGCTTGCAGCAGTTGTTCTTGGTTTTAAGTTTAGTTTCTCATTCATACTTTGTATGGTGGGAGTCTCAGATGTCTCCAATCATAGAATCATTAAGGTTGGGAGGGACCTCTAGAGGTCATCTAGTCCAACCCCCCCCCCCGGCCACCCCCTAGAACACGTGGCACCGGACTGTGTCCAATCTGCTGGTATTTAGTGACTAAATGCATAGAAGGCATTAGGAAAGTCCACATGGAGACAGACCAGATCAGAGGTACGTAAATTAATTTCTGTTTTGGCCACAAGTCAAAGCAAGCACAAAGGAGCTGTAGTTATGATGAGTTTAAATCTGCAATGTGAAAAAATTGCTTCCTTCAAGTAACTGGCTAAACTAAAAAGCTGTTGGTGGCAAAATAAAAACAAAAAAAACCCCAACCTGCCTACTCAGGAAATATGCCAGTATCTTGCTTCATAACCTTTGGTAGACAAGATAATGGAACTGTTTGTATTTCTAGTACACAACTGTGCATTAGTTTCATTTTTATTTGCATATTGGGTAATGCTGAATGAATAATTGAATAATCATTAACATTTCTCAGGGTTTCCTAATTAAGTATAGAAGATCAGTCTGCACTTTCACTGTCATTCATGGCAGAAATTATACAGTAATTGTTAGTGCACTGTTTGGTGGTGGTAGTAATGTATATGGCAGTAACATCCAAGATGCCGTTTTTGGATTTTCTTCTGTACTATTTTAAGTAGAAAACCTATAGAAAGCGTGTGGCTAGAGGAGATTCTACTGAATGTAGAAAGAATTGAGAGCTTTATTTTGAACAGTGTTGAAAAATATCAATTAAGTTAGAAATTATGCTTTTAACTTAGTAATGTTTTCAACTGATGTAATTCAAGTACCCCAAATTTCTTCAGCATTTATGGTGATAATAAAGCACACCTGTGAAGTAAGCAAGCTCTTGTCTTCTCCTTTTTTTCTCTAAACTCATTTAGATTACAAAAATAAGTAGGACTAGAGGAAATGGCCGGAAACTGAAGCACCAAAAATTCCATAGGAACTTAAGGAAAAAATTTTTAACAGTGAGGGTGACAGAGCACTGGAACAGGCTGCCCAGAGAGGTTGTGGAGTCTCCTTCTCTGGAGATCTTCAAAACCCGCTTGGATGCAGTCCTGTGCCACGTGCTTTAGGTGTCCCTGCGTATGCAGGGGGGTTGGACTAGATGATCTCTAGAGGTCCCTTCCAACCCTAAGCATTCTATGATTCTATGATCAGGGAATTCACTGGGAACTGCAGTACTACTTCAAATTATTTGTGTTTGTATGAGCACATCAGCCACAGCTTAGAGCCCTAGCCCATGAAGAGCTGCAAAACTTCTTTGGCTCCTCATTTGCCATTTCTTAATAGTTTAATGGAAAAAAGACCATTTTTATAAATCAATAAAATCTCTACTACTTTCTTCTTATTTTCTAGCGAGTTCTGCTGGAGGTTCTTTATGATATATTTCGCCTTCCTCTCCCAGTTGTCGCTGAAGAATTTATTGAGGCACTTCTCAGCATAGGTAAGTATTTAGAACCAGTTCACAAAAACATTCTGTGCATTCATTTACAATTTGAACCCTTGACCGTTTCCTTCATACGATAGATAATGTAGATTAACTGCTTTATCACTGAATTCTTTGGGTGTTCTCAGGCCCTATTTGAAGTTCTTTGTCAGTTATTGGGCATTGAAGATGAAACTACTAGAAGTCTGATTTTTCTTCTGACATCCTTACTGCACCAATGTTAAGTTTGATGCAATAGGTGTATTGGAGCATAATAAATGCAGAAGACTGTAATTACGTTGCAACAAAGTAGCCTGCTTTGATCATGAAGTTAATCTGTGTCAAAAAAAAAAAGCCTGTTTCTATATACTATGTATGTGCTAGCTCTCTGCGCTGTGCTAACAAGATGAATGTATATATGAATTTGGAAATTTTGTTATCTTGGTAGTCCTAGTTTCAAAGTTAGCCTTGCTTTGCATGGGAGTATGGATTAGAAAACTTGTAGGGGTCCCTTCTGATGTAAGTTTTTCTATGTTTTGAAATCTGAAATTGCAGTTATTGTTGATATAAGGGCTATTTCTCTAATGGTGACTCTCTAAAATGGCACTATGAAATACAGCTTATGCAGTGTCATAATTATCATTTTTTTTTTTAATAGATCCAAGCAGATTTCAGGACTGTTGGAGACTTACTGATGGCTTTGTAGCTGCTGAAGCTAAAACAATATTACCCCATCGAGCCAGGTCAAGGTGAGTATTTCATGAACAGCATCTAATTTTATTTTATTTTTTTTGATAAAATAATTGTTGTTCCCTTGCAGATATAATAAAAACAATGTTCTTTCTAAATTTTTTCCATAATTCTTCTCCTTAGGCCTGACCTCATGGATAATTATTTGGCTTTAGTGCTTTCAGCTTTTATTACCAATGGACTTCTAGAGGTAATTAATGACCTTAAGCATAACTTCTTATTTTTCCCATAAGAATCAAAATAAGAGGATGTACATTAAATTCTGTCATTTTCTGAACCTTTTTTTTTAAAGGGCCTGGTTGAAGTGATTACCAGTAGCGATGACCATGTATCTGTTAGAGCAACTATCCTTTTAGGAGAACTTTTACATATGGTGAGTAGAGACTTTCTGCTTAGAACAAGTAGTATTAGTAGCTCTCTGTAAATTGATGTTTCTGGCTATAGCCTTGAATGTATCTGTTGGAACAGATATAAAAATCTCTTTATAAAAATAATGTGCTATCTTGTACTACATTATATGGCACTGCATATTTTAAAAATAGCATGACTCAGCTAGGAAGGCAAGACTGAAAGAGGGGGCTTCTGTCCCAGATGTAATCCCCAGCTCTCAGGCTCCCACCGGCACTCAACTTGGCTTCAGAAACTGGTTGTACTTTTAATCTGGAGTCAGACAAACTCACTGGTCAATTACTATGTTTGGGGAAAGGAGGACTATACTTGCTTTTTGCTTTTATTTCAGTGTTAGCAGCCTTGTGGCAGTGAGTTAAGCTTTCTGTTTAGAAGGATATAAGATATTTATTTATTCATATTTTTTTGCTGGAGCACTTTGTATTATTCATCCAGGCAGCTCCAGCTTGGTGGAGCCCTTTCTTAGCAGTGTTATTGGCAGCTCTTACACAGCACAGAGAAGCTGGAGGTCCCTCACTTACTGCCTCTCCTCTCTCACAATAGCTCTTCTTCTTCCTTTATGCAGCATCCAAACAACTCTTTACCTTTCCATTCTTTGAGGGTTTAATCTCATTTCAACAGCTGAAGATGAGAGGAAATTTGTAAATTCATTCCACTGTATTTGTCTTACTGTGATCTCTGTAGCCCACTCAAAACAAATGAATGGAAACAACCTGCTCAGAGAGCAGAACTTTTGAGCAGAGCCTAAATTATTGTGGTATAGAGGTGATTTTATTGTTTTCATGCACAGCAGTGTATGAAAATGGCCTTCTTCCGCCTGCTGAGAAGCTACTAGTGATGTATAAAGTGGTGACATGCCTTTCTTATGAATGGTTCTTTTTCACATCCTTTCCTGAAGGCAAGAATAGCTTGTACAGAAGAGCTCTTTGATTCTGGAATACTTTTTTGTATGAGGGTGACCAGATGCACTGACTTTTGAGTATGCTGGTACACTTTCTATTTTATGAGGAGATCATTCCCTAGTCTGAGATTAGGCTTTTTCAAAATACTGAGCAAATATCTATATTTTAGTTTTAACAAAGGTGAATACAGAAATATTTCTCTTTGTGCAAATATATTTGAAAGCTATAAAGAATAATTTACTATTTTTCAAAACAAAACCAATTCATCAACTACTCACTTAAGAAGTTATGTGATTGAGTTCATCAGATAGTCACAAGAATATTATTTTTCTGTGCAGAATCATTGGTTGTTGAAGGTATTAAATGAATATAATTAATTTAAATAGATAAATTTTGTATTTTTATTATGCTTTTTAGTACTTAAAAGCATATCAGAATGACTGCAGCTGAATGCAATAAAGGTTGTTTTTACTGCTTTTGTATTTGTTTTGTTTATTTAATAATGCTTTGCTTGGCAGTGTTCAAGAAATGTGTAGATGAGGCACTTGGGGCAGTGATTCAGTAGGCATGGTGGTGATGGGATAACAGTTAGACTTGATGATCTTAAAGGTCTTTTCCAACCATTATGATTGTATGTTATTCCATACTGTCACTTTAACTAATATCAGCCTGTTCATAAATTAGAATGCTCTCATACCAAGTCTGTGTCCTAAGATTCTTAAATTAGTTTCTACTGTATTTTAGACTGATGAATTTGAGAAGTTAAAAATCTTGTGTTTGGTTATTGCTGTCATGTTTTACAAAAAGCAATTTTGTGCGTCTTTGAAAGTTTTGTGAGAAGTATAGACACTTCAAATGATTCTTACAGATGGCTGAAAATGTTGTGATAAGTTACTCTGCTTTTTTGGTTTGTTTGTTTTAGGCAAACACAATCCTCCCTCATTCCCACAGCCATCACCTGCACTGCTTACCAACGCTAATGAACATGGCAGCATCTTTTGACATCATGAAAGAGAAAAGACTGTAAGAATGCTAAATTATACTTAGAGATTAAAGTATGTACACTGCCTTCTCCCGCCCCAAGATGTGTATTTACCACAGCTGCGCACAAACCTGCATTACCTGTTTCTTGGTGGTTGAAACCACTGCTGTCTTTATTGCAATGGAAATGCTCTTTGACCTTTATTAAAGAAATGCTGTTTCCAGTGCATGATTCAAAAAATGCATGATATTTATAGTATTGATTCTGAAATTCAGAAATCCAGAAGAGAATTTTCAGTGGTAGGTTTCAGAACTTTTTTTTTTTTTTTTTTTTTTTTTTTTTTTTTCTACCCCCTGTTTTGTGAGTAGCCAATTCTGGCATTGTCCAATGTCTTTTTTATCACTTCCTATCCTTTCCTGGAAATTTTCTTATGTGGTGTCCCTCAGCTGCTTGGATTTAAAGAGCAGAAAATATAATATTGATACCCCCACTACCATCTAGAAAAGAGAATTTACTTTCCCAAGTATAATTTGCATAGAAGACTGAGGGGTATAAGTGTGTTAAAACCTATATTTAAAACATTCTTTTCTTCTTTTTTTTCATAATTGCTTCTTGTTGGTTGATGCTTACTTGAGCTATGCCTGTTAAACTCAAGATTTAGCAAACGTGTAACTTAATTGGGGAACAGTCATCCAATACTGATTATATTTTTCTGTTAGACGAGCAAGTGCTGCACTCAACTGCTTAAAACGCTTCCATGAGATGAAGAAGAGAGGACCTAAACCTTACAGTCTCCATTTAGACCATATTATTCAGAAAGCAATCTCAACCCACCAAAAAAGGGATCAATACTATGTGCAGAAAGACGTCTTTATTTTAAAGGTATTACAATTACTTATTTTCAAATGAGGAGATTTTATTTTTCCCTTCTCAACTTTGCTTTCTTTAATTCACAGCCATTTTTTTTTTCATTTAATTTGACCTCTAGCTAGTCGTTGGGGGTATATGTGGATTGCACTTTATAGAACTTATAAAATGAAATTACGATGTTTTTTTAATGCTTTCTGGGGTCATTAGTGGTCTCTTACTGTTAGATTCTGATAGCAGTACCATCATCATGCAATGTACTCTCAAACACAAAAGGCCCTTCAGTGAACATTACATGAATAGTATATCCAGTGACAGTACTGAAAAATGATGCAAGGAAACTTACTGTGGTTTTTCATGTCTATATTACAGGATACAGAAGAAGCCCTTGTAATGAATCTTCGAGACAGCCAGGTTCTTAATCATAAAGAAAATCTCGAGTGGAATTGGAATCTGATAGGGACCATATTGAAGGTGAGCAAAGACAGTGCATGATTCTAATTTTACGAAGCTGTTTAAAAAATGATGGTATTCATTTCACATGTGAGCTTTGACTTTGTCCTAATAATATAGTGTTATACACCATAATCTGTTTTATTTCAGAAAATTATGATGTTATGGGTTTAATCAATGCTGGTACACTCTTTTTCGTATGCAGCCTCTAAATTACATACAAAAATACACTAGTTAAACGATCAGTTTCCTTAATAAACTTATATTAAGCTCTATATAACATTTTGCATATATACACATACACTTTATGAAGTGATACAATGATTTTAAATTTACATAATATGTTAGATGTAATATGTTAGTAAGGCATCAACCTGTCTGTGTTCATTGCATCACTTTTAGAAGACTTTGTCTTTTTTGAGCAACAGACTTTCTTACCAGTTAAGTCGGAATAATCTTAGAGATCATCTGAAGTCCTGTTTTCTGTGCATCAAAACTGTCCTCCTATTGTTACCCACAAACAACCTTTCCTTACTATAAGCTATATTATTATAAATATGATAGAGTACAGAAAGGATTACTGGTGACAGATATATATGATCAAGTGACAGACACTTACATAATCAAGATTATATAAAAAAACATGAAAAGAAAATATATTTCTATATTTTTTTTTCTCAAGGACTGATAAACTTGAGAAAACAAGAATTTGTCTAATATAAAGGATTAAATAGGTCTATGACAGTAATTTCTTGCTCTGACAAATTTCACTTGTTTACAGGCTTTTGGCAATGTTGCTAGGTTTACGTTAATCATATATATTTCTGCTTTTGATTCCGCATTAAATACATTATCAAGAAACTATTTCTCAGAATCTCACAGCTAATCTGTGTAGTACTTTGTCAAAGGATGTTCCCCCCCACCTTTTGTGAAATTTAGAAACAAAAGAGCTTCTCAGTCGAGCTGTCAGTTTCCCTGATATCTAAGACATTCCCACAGAACGTTTTCTAGTGATCTATCAAACAATTTTAAATATCTCAAAATGAGACTTCTGTCTTTCAGAATGAGAAGTTATTGTGCTTTCTGGTTAGAGTCTAACCACTTCCCTTCCTGTTAACATAATGTTAACAGATAATCTCAGTGCATGCTGGTGTTGTGCAGTTTGAGTGGTCCATCTTTAGCCCCAGACTGAGCAGGATCCAGTTTCTGATGTTTGGGTTTCATTATCTCATGTGGCAACATATCTTCTCCTCACTCAGTCAAAATGTTATGGCTATTGAACACCAGCTTTCCTACCACCTCACTGTTTTATGCTTCATTTGGTCCCTTGCAGCCTTTTTTACTTGCTCATCTTGCTGTCTAAGCTGCAAGAAAAGCAGCAAAAGTATCAGTTGTCAGGATGGAAGGATTCACTTTGTTGACAGTCAGAGCTTTATGTTTATTCTGACACCCATGGAATCAATGTTATCAGTCTGGTCAGCTTTACTGATCATTAACTGTTGCACTACCTGTCTTTAGAATATTTGTATACCAATTTGCAATGTGGAACTGAATTTCTTAGATAGGAAAAAACAGTGTATTTGATGCACTCTTTTCTACTCTTTCAAAGAAGATACTAGTAGCAACAAAAACAAATCTGAAATCATAGATAACAGCTGTAAAAGCAGAAAACTCAGTACGGAGAAAAGAAAGGTCCAGAAACATCTGGCACAACTTATTTTGGCCTTATTCGAAACAGTTTTTAAAGTGTCAAGAGGAGTTTAAATACCATTTTAATAAGGAATATTTAAGTGAACTGTAACAGAATAATGACTGTTTCAGAACTCATCTGATTAATAGTGAAAACAAACAAAAGTTTTCTTTTTACATGAGTATTAAAAATTGCTTTGTATTTGCAGAGTTGATACTGAGCATAATTGTTTCTTTTTCATTAGCATGTCATAGTTTGGTGTTTGCATTAGAATTGTGGTCATGTACGTGTAGCACGCAGCCAGCACTCCCTGTCCTTCTCTGCAAAAAATAAAGCATTTATTGGAGCAAGAAGAGTGTGGGCTTTTCAATAAAATAAGTTGTGTATTTTTTTTAATAGATAATATTAAAGGCAAGAAAACATATACTCCTAATTATTAGATGAATTTGACTATAATAGAAACGAGTCAATATTAGTGACTAATCAAGGCCTGATGTACAAGTTTCATATAATGCTATATTTGCTGTTTTTCTAGTGGCCAAATGTAAATCTAAGGAACTATAAAGATGAACAATTGCACAGGTATGTAAAATTACATAGACATCCTTTGAAGAAAGAAATTTGGAACAACTGTTTTTAATATTGTAATAAACTATTCCTTGGATATGTCACATTTCTAAAACTTAATATATAGATAAGCATTAAAAACAAAATTTTAGATAATTAGGTTGCAAAACTTGCTTTACATAAAAAGGTCTTTAAGATTTATTGTGGGGTTTTGTTATCGTTGATGAGGTTTTTTGTTTTTTCTTCTATGCACTCTGTCTATCTGTTCCCTAAACAGGAATCATATCAACTTTGCAAAATACCCTATTTCATTTTAAAGTTTTTAAAGTATTATGTCTTCAATATTTCATATATTAGTGTTTTGTATTAACACTTGGCAAATGTGAGCAGAACATGTAAAGTTATACAGTTAGAGCCTGAATTTGAGAAGAAGGAAAAAAAAAAAAGGTATTTCTAGCTGCTGTTAATGGTGAGGGAAGCACAAGTGATTTGGAAAAGCAGACAAAAAAACAACTTTGCTTCTATTCATATCTCTCAATATTGTAGCACTCTTAATCAACTTTGTGCATATGTGATAGTTAATTATTGGATGTGATACTTAGCATGCATTTCAGGAACTTGTTTTGAAGAGTAGTAGTTTAATTTTAGGCATGGAAAGCTATTTCTCTGTCAATTTTTAAGGAAAAACTTAAAGATAAAATATATCCTGAAAGGCTCCATGCTGCTTCATCTTAAATTTTTATAAAAAACAATCAGACTAATTTTATATAGTGCTCCAGTGTACAATGGTAGTCCCATTGTAATCATAGTTATAATTCAACTTTGCAATTTTTTTCCTGTTTTTTTTTTCCCTTATCTGGTCATTAACTGCTAATCCGTGTGGTAAAGGATTATTTTCCAGATCCTGTAGTTAATAACATTGCTTTTTTAAAGGAATGTCTGCAAACGTGGCACACACCTAGATGCACACACACTGTTTTTGTGTTTTGTGTGCAAGCATTGTTCAGTGGCTACGTGATGCCAGATAAATCTGGAAAACCTAGGACTCAATCAGTATATGACTTAGGCAGTTAATTGATCCTTTCTGCAGGTGGCAGGCTGCATGCTTTAATGGCTGTGAAATCCTTGTTTAATTATGACAAATGAAACCCCAGTTATCTCTGACCACAAAATGGTTTTTTTTAGATGTTTTTGTATTTTTAAAAATGCAAAAGATATATCTTGTTTTGTGTTTTTATAAGTTATTTTTACTGTTAGTTTATGATCTTATGTCTGTAGAAGTCATTTTCTAGATACTTTTAGTGTAGGTTTTAATACTGATTACCTCAAAGGAGAGCTGTAGTTATTCCTAGCCTTCCGTAATTTTTGAGATGCAGTTATGGGGGTGTGTGTGGGTCTGTATATGTATCACTATATATACACCCTTAGGCATATATATATATGCATGTGCATGCAAATATAAATATGCTAAATATATAATGCGTATATTTAGTAGTAACTCAGAATCAAATATTTTTCATTTCACAAAATCTAACCTAACCTCCACAAATTTTCTTTATAATCAGTCCTTTTTTTGGACTTGGAAAGTGATAACACTTTTTCCAACTAAAGCACTACTTTAGTTAATCTTTCCTATTACTTTAACCTTAAGATAGATTTAGTGATTTTTTTTAAGCAAATGTTTGTTTATTTTTTTGGGTGAACTGGGTGGGGAGGGGAAAGTCCTTTCCTGAAGATTTGTCCTCCAGGACAAAATTCAACCCATATTGCTTAATGTGATATTAAGAAGCATGAATGAGAATCTGTTTTGCAATTACCCTGTTGTTGAAGTGCTTAGGTTTTTCTTTTTATTCTTTTTAAGCTTAGACTATATAGTCTTGGAAACTCATCACAGGATGAACAAAATGAATTAAAAGCATAAGAATGAGAAAGAAGGAATGAGAAGGCTTCTAAGAGCATAGAGATTTTGAGTTTCTTTTGCTTGTTTCAAATCATGGCCTAGGAAAGCCTTCGTACCACGCACAGTACAGCTGCATCTCTGAAATCCTCTGTGGATGGACTTACTACTGATACCTGCTATACTCTCTTTAATAACTTTGAAAATTATTAACAGTGAGCTAATTTACTGATAAAACATGTTTTATACCTGTATCATTTTCTACTGTTAGGGATTCATTGAAACTGAAAGTGAAAAATAACAACTTCTCTTCTACTTTCCATAGGTTTGTAAGGAGGCTGCTGTATTTTTACAAGCCTAGCAGTAAACTTTATGCCAACCTGGATCTGGACTATGCTAAGGCTAAGCAACTCACCGTGGTGGGTTGTCAGTTTACTGAGTTTCTTCTTGAATCAGAAGAGGTGAGAAATTTTCAGCTGCAAGACTGGAGATAGAACTAGTAATACTGCTGCAAGCCACTTAGAGAAAAAATCTTAATTTTAATAGAGACTTCATTAGTAAAACTTCAGGTGTTAATCTTAAAATGATCAGCATAATTAAGAAATATAACTTAAAATGCTGAAGTATCTAGGTGAGAGACTTGGGGGGGCACCATGTTTTAAGTAGGGGTTTTATAATAAGTAGTTATATTAAATATAATTTATTTTTGCTGTGGTATCCTTCCTTTCTCTAACTCATTTCTTCTGCTGTATTAAGATTTTTATGCCTCAGGCCACAGGGCAAAAGAAAAATGTCATAAAATGTTCCCTTTCTTGGAAAGAATAGAATAGGTCCTAAAATGACTGCAAGCTAAAGCTAAGCTTATTTGTCTTGAGCCCTTTTCGTTATTTTGAATACTGCTTGTCAGTCAACACTTCTATTTTGTATCTTTATTGTGTTTGTATGTTTTAAGTAATGTAAAATAATTCATTTCAGTATAGCAGAACTGGCTCCCTCTTCTTTTAGTAAATGCTATTACTCTTCCTTTTGTTAGGATGGACAAAGTTACCTGGAGGAATTGGTTAAAGATATTGTGCATTGGCTCAATTCGTCATCAGGGATGAAACTTGACCATAGTCTTCAAAATAATGGGTTATTGAACACTCTTAGTCAGCACTACTTTCTGTTTTTTGGTACTCTCTCTTGTCACCCTCATGGAGTGAAAATGCTTGAAAAATGTAATGTGTTTCAATGGTGAGTGGTGTTCTTGTGAATTTCTCTCTCCCCCCCCCTCCCCCCATCTAATACTAATATTTTCTTTTTCCCTCCCACATGCAGTCTTCTTAATCTT
>NW_010586106.1:0-26278 GCF_000705375.1 Tinamus guttatus
CAAAGTTCTTTCAAATGAAGGTTATGAAGGTTATGAAGGTTATCACATTATGATGTTAAAAATGGCAGAACGAGGACAATGCTGACATGTAATCACCTCAAAGACAATGCCTGAAGAGAAACGAGGCTTGAAAGGCAATAAGAGAGCTAAAATATAAATGTCAGTATTAATCCTAAAGTTGATAGATTTTTTTTTTCAATACTGGTCAGTAGAAGCTAAAAAAGACTAGTAAAATGGTTAGAAATGTTTTCAGTTTTCTGTATAAACCTGAACAAAAGGCAAGATCTACAGAAAGCAAATTCTATACCTTGGACAATTAGCTTATAGTATAGCTTTTTTTGAGCAAAAAGTGAAGTTATTCCTAACTATATGATAAATAATACTTTGTTCAGAAAGGTACTGTAATTGTACAATTGAATAACAACAGTGACATTGTGAAGCTCAACATAATTTAAGTAAGAATTGCAGTAATAAATGAAATGCGCACTAAACCTAGGAAAAGAAAGATTTATCATCATCAACAGCCATCAGCACAACAAAGGACCAAACCAGGTGTAAGAAATACAAAGGGATCTATAAAAGCAGAAATCACAATCAGGCCTTTCAAAAGAATTTTGTAAGGAAAGCAAAGGGAGGAAAAGGAACAATTTATTTAAATCGAAAGTCTCAAATTATTCTGTCTTGACAGCAATTTTTTCAGACAATGGAAATTCAAAACAAAAGCAGGTAAAGAGGCATTTCAACTTCAACTTTCAAGCATACAACTGCTTGGATGTGTATGAGAAGCTAAGAAAGCTGTGAGGAAATTTAAAGAACATAGACAAAACAGCATTAAGAAAAATTTCAAATAATAGAATTCTATTGAATAGCAGAAATGAAAGAAAATTAGCAGGTTTGCTAGATGATTAAGCAGTCAAAGGATCACTTATGCAAGATAAACACACTGCAGAGTAGCTACATGATTTATTTGCATTAATTATTCATACAGGATATGGAAGAATATGTTCCGAGATCTATTTTTTACAGGTGAGATAAAAGTGCTATCTTAAAAAGCGGAGAGATTGAGAATGAAGAGCAAAACCAGCCAACAGTTAAAAAACATATATCTATATCGATATCTATATCTATATATATATATATTTTTTCATGGAGATGGAGGAAAGAGGTTCAGTCTATCCCCTGATCTTATGCGCATAAAGCATAGGCTTCTGTTGAGGCCTGGGAAAGAGGAAAAGCCCATCTGCTTCCCAGGGCTATTGTGGTAGATTCATTTTGGGGTGGCGCATTGTCAATTTGTGAGTCACCACTCCCAGGCAGATGGGTAAGAATCTAACTTACATACTTTAATCTTTTTCATCCTAGCAAAAAAAATGTATTTATAAAAAGTGAAAGTTTCTTCATCTTGTTCAAGGCAGTCACTGGGATGGTTTACAGTAAACATTATACTTCCGAAAAATCACAGCAGGGTAATACAAGTCACATTGGAAAAGCTGTTGATACAATCAAAGTCCTTCAAGGGAAGAACTATTACAGAGAATAAATAATAATGGACAGAAAGACTCCAAAATAAAAATAAACTTAGAATGAATAATTTATTTTTAGAACAGCTGGCTACACCTGAATAAATTCAGCTTGTCACTCACACTAACCTTTAAATTAGAGTGGAGAACTTACTTCTCACAGGCCATGGTAAAAGTGAGTCTCAGGGTTGTTTTGCTATGTTATTCAATAATGCTAAATGTGCAGGTTAACACCTAACACAAACGTATTTGAAAATCCTCTTGGCTCTACAGAAGGTAAAAGCCTCCCTATTCCTGTCTCCTAAGTACCACTTACTTATGGCCAGCTAATCAACCAGAGGGCACTTCTCACTATACAATGCACATTGCTCCCCTATTAATCTAATACAGTACACAGAAATATACATGTCAGCTAGGAAGAGATTCACCTTCCTAGCCACTAAAAATAATTACACAAATGAAATCCAGTGAAACTTTGGTAAAATCCTTAAACAAGGAAAACTATCTGTAAAACTCAGCTGAAAATGTTACATGACCCAACTTTAGAACAAATACATTTCTCTGTAGACTCCTCTCCCCTCTAGCTATGCACCACCAACTCTTCGTGTCCAAATCCCCCTGCTCTTTCATACAGTTCAGTGTGTCCAACCAACACAATCCAGAATAGCAAAGCTATTTAGACTAAATATACATGCTCTATGACCCATTATCCTCACTGGGAGCTAACTTAGTATTCCTCACAAAAATCTACAGATATCTGTTAAAATAACTAGCAAGGTGGCTGCATTCTGTATTTTCTCCCAACCCTAGTGCTTTTGAAGTTTAACAGCTGGATCTTTCAATTTAAAGAGATAAATACTCCGACCTGACTTGATTTTTGTTAGGGTGAATATGAGGGTCCTTTCAACAGTACTTCATCAAAAATCATTTAGTGCTCAGGAAATCAGCTAGATAGGTGGAGATGAGCAGCTTATTAGCCTGACTATTAAACTCACCCTCTGCTTCCACACTGCCAAGTCTTAATTTCATATAGTTTTTCTATTTTATGCACTGCATAATAATACACAATTTTGTGCTCTACAGCATATGATAGCAACACTTAAAATCCACTAACTATATATATAATAATCGTGGAAATATACCTGGTCAGACAAAGAGGACCTCAAAAAGGGGAGGAGATGAAAAATCTTTAATTATAGGGTTCAACAAATCTGACTTGCAAGAGGAACTTCAATATTTCATTATTAAAAAATGTTTTGAAAAGAAAAAGGAACAGGAGAATATCAAATGTTCTTAGTGCACTTAGTGTATTCTTTAGCCCCTAAACTAGCAATATAGTAGAAGTTAGCCATGTACTAGTGCATTTCCCAAGGAAGTCATGTATGAAGCCTGACTAGAAAGGAATTTCAATGTAAAGCCACTAAAAGACACTACAAATTTTTGTTTTCTGTGTACAAAGAAGCTAAGGGCAGAATGTTATCAGTCTTATGTTTGAATAGCTTGTCCCAATTTGCGTCCAAGTGTTAACATTATTTAAATGAGGCTTTCTGTATTTAATAGTGCAGTTTGTCCAACATACCCTTCGCTTGTCAGAGATAAATAGAATGCTGTGTTCCAGCACAAGAGAAAGCAAATCTGTTACTGCCACATTCTGGCTGCACTCTATGTTTCTGAAAAGATATCAGCTATAAAAAGAAGTACCTATTGTTTCCACCAGGTTTTTCACACCATGTTGCTGGTTTCTCAGTAGAACAGATCTCTTGCTGAAGCTAAAACCGAGTATCTGAATAACATCGTTAAGACACCAATTAGTTTCCCATTTCCTTTGCAGCAATCCTAAAATACATATTAAAAAAAAAAAAAGGAAGAAGAAAAAAAGTTTGTTTTCTTAACACATTCTTTCCCATCAACTATGTTATACAGAAATTCTGGCTTGAACTATAGCAAAATGCCTATAGACATATAGCAAAAATGCCCTTATTGTCTATGCATTCTCAAGGAGGTCAAAGGAGGAAAAAGAGCACAGACTCGTAAAGATTAAGCAAGTTTTAGATTTAAGCGAAAAAGGATACAGCTTAATAATTTTCACAGAATTTCTAGAGTGGAAGCAGAAACATTCAGAACAGATACGACAAAGGCTGTGTAGGTTAACCCAGCATAATAAATAGTTGCTTTAGCATGCAGAAGTACTTAGCCATTTGGTATAAACCGCCCCAAAATATTTTACTGGATCAGACTACAGTATCCTCTCAGCCCTGTACCATCTCCAGGTGCCTTCTCCTAGTCACTGGTGGTTTGTGGCAACAAAGCATAACTGCTGTAGAATAGCGCTATCCTGCAGCATCTTTCAACTTGTCCTTCATTTTATTCACATAGCAGAGCTCCCTGCAGCGAAGGCATAAAATCCCAATAAAGAGTAAGTCCAGCAATAAAACTAGTAAGTCTTCTCAAACCACCAAATACCTTCAGCTAGACACTGTGGTGTTACTGCAGACTGTTTGACAAACTTTAACTATTTTGTGTTCCTCTAGTGGTGTAGATTTGTCATTAGAGACCAGCTAGGTATGGAATTAGGCTCCATAATTACAGGCAAAAATGTTCAAGTCATTTAATAAGATTACCTTCTTGTTCAACTTGTAAGTGAATGAGTAGAAATAGAGATGTATAATTCCAAAAAAATTGCTACATTTGAATATTTACCTCTAGTCATTTCTTGAGAAAAATCATAGAAAAGAACATGTAGACTGAACAGTCTTTAGTCATATGTAAAACAAAGAAGTCGCTAATAAATTTCTCATCTCTTCACAAGCTGTGATAACCTGCATTCAGAATTTCTCTGGCTTGTCTGTCTCACCATAGATAGCTCATAACCACATCACCGTAAATTTACATTTTTTATTTCTGTTACAATTATCCTAAAAGTCTTGTCAAACCGGATGCACAGACACTGGTCCAATAACAGCTACAATCAGTAGGACCGAAAAATGAGGGCTTGCATGGGCAGCCAGCGGATAATTTGATGAGCTAGTTATTTCTGGTTCTTAAGCTAATACAACACATGCAGAGGCCTCCAATTGCCATTCAGTTTAGATACCATTTAACTGCCCATCTCCTGAAGAGGGAATTATCTGGTTCAGAAAAGCGGTCTAAGCAATCTAAGGAGAAAGCACAGGAAGCAATGTTAGGGAAAGACAGGAGGGGGAAATTATGAAAAAAAAATAAAGACTTCAAAGAAAGCACAGTACACTGAAGAATCCAGAAAGAAAGAAGAGTCTAGCAAAAAAAAAAACGAAGGGAAAGCACTAAGGCTGTTAGCTGAACACAGTGAGAACTTCCTCCCGCTGCTCAGTCCTTCATAAGAAAGGCCAAATGGAAAGGTATTAGTGAAGAAACCAAAAGTAGTAGGAATCAAAGATGACCTGTCAAGTTAATATTATTGATGTCCAGGTATGCATATTGGAAGAGTTATTAGTCAGCAGTTCAAGATACCAAATAGGGTCTGCTAGACAGAGAGGAGAGATGAATTATGTTACTGGACTGAATGCAAATCAGTAAAAGACAACTTGTCTGTTGGCTTCAGAGCCCCAGCTGCAGTAAACCTGCTTCTTAAATTAACAAAATAAAACACACAAACTCTGGCTTAGTAAACTGAATGCATAGTCTTGGGAAGTTTGACCTTGCTTTATACTGATCCCTATGCAGCCACCAAGTGCTGTACTATGCCAGACTAAATCTCTTCTTATGTAACCACTTATGCAAACCAACTTGTCCTGAAATAAGTAATCAGAGATAAACAGTTGAAAGCAACTGAATAATGGCACCTTTGAAAAACAAACCTTAAAAAGACACAACTAAGTGAAAGAGACTAAGATGGATGAGGGCCGGGATAAAATTTCCAGTGTTAGAATAGATTTATATTGGTTCAAAAGTTTTGATCCCGTAGTCATGACCTTTTTTTCTTCCTTATGGCAGTAGGAGGTTTGTTGGGATAGGTCCTGCCTGTGCTTCTGACCTACAAGGCAGAAAAACAAGGGGAGAGCATAAAGAGCCACTATCTACAGGATAAAAATAAGGAAGAAAGCTTAGCTCTGAATATTTCCTTGGTGCAAAGTGATGAATTTTCTTTGTACACATCAGTATATCTTCAATTTAACAAAAGAAAAAAGAATCTTCATTTTTTTTCATCTACTTATGTATCCTAGCATGATGAAAGTAACACACAGAAGCAGTATAATACAAGTATGGGAAATACGTTTGATTTTTAGCACAGGACTGTCAACAACACCCAACACCCTGTGTACAGTTTAAGTCTCTCCCTTCCTACACAGCTACACAGCATAATAAAAGATTTACTAGCAGTAGAAATAATTATTCAGCAAAGGCTCCTGATATACTTCAATGCTTCATAGGCTTCAAGGCTATACTTCATAGTCTGAAGGTCAAGTTCCGACTTCTTGAGGCCTAATTCATTCAAGAGGAAACTAAAGTACTAGATCTAGAAAACGGTCAAGCACTCTCCTCAATTGATGAAAAAGATGTTTTTTTCCAAAGGATTTCTGCCAACAGAAAAGGATTACGAGCAGAGCACTAAGTACTGCCAATTTCCTTGGTTACTGTATGAAGAATATTAGATGTTCAAAGAAGGCAAAAAGAAACTGAAAAACATATCAAAGATTTGTTCAAGAACTGAAGAGAGACAAGAGAGAGCACAACATTAATTGTGCCACTAAACCTTCTCAGACCATACAAGGCTCAGGTAATGACCAAGTATATTAAACCATCAAGATTTTAAGACTTTTAAAAAAGCTCTTTGCACTTATTACTCTCTCCCTCCCTCTCTCTCTCTCTCTCTCTCTCTCTCACACACACACGCGCACACACACATACATATACCCACCTATATCTCATAGCAGCTATGTAACATAACTCTGTGCAACATATATGCCAAATTCATTTACAGTTTTATATACAAAATATTCAGTAAAGTTCAACTGATGGTAGAAACTGGAGTGTCACGAAACAGAAGTCCCTCATACACAATAGCACATTCATAAAGTGAGTAAGGTTTTGGTTTTATTTATTAGTTCTGGTATCAGGAAGCTGGATTTCACATTTCTAAAAGCAGTAACTACGACTGGTCAAATAATATATGATCACTGTATCAGAATCCTTCTTTAGGAGCCTACTTGAATATCAAGGGTACACTTTCCAAGTAAAAACCGGTCCCAGAACCCTTCTAAAGCATGATTTTAGGTCTAGATGTATTTGGCCAACAGCTTCATCAGTGAGATAGCCAGTAGCTAAACAGACCTCTTCACAAAGTCAGAAAATACTAGTCTGACACTTTCCTACCATCTGCAAATTGAATCTCTAGCATCACATCAGCCTCTGCCATGAGTAGATAACATAGCTATCTACCAGTGAGGTATGAAAAATAACTGAATTCTCAGCAGTTCAGATTCTTTCACGGCTAACATATAACTTGTATACCCCAAGTAACTGAGGCAGAAACAAGTAATTAAGGCAGAACGGATACTTGTAAAAATAGCTTCACAAAGTTTTTATCTACTAATCAAAGGCCTCTCCAAACAAAATGCAGATATCTTAGTATAAACACAAAGGTGGAAGGCCTTTCCACACCTGAGCTAGTCCCCTCTCTGGCAACTGTAAACATAAACTTCTTCCAGGAATACCCTGTCAGACTCGTGAGCTTGCTCACTTCACTTCCTTGCCCATTCCCATACATACTTTGTGCCTCAGCCTTCCTCAATTCTTACTCAGAATCAAAACCTTTAGTATTTTTATCAAACAGCACATATCTAATATCAGTACATCCTGATGCCCTTTTTTTTTTTTTTTTTTTAACTTGCAACTTATCTTGAGGATCTAATTCCATCTTCAAATTCTAATCAGGCCCACTTTAAGCTTATGCTTATTACCATTATTTTCTCTAAGGCTCCCTGACAAGTCACTGAACAAAATATTCCATTAAAAATAAGACATGGTTCCTGAAGTCTTTCAAACACACTGAGACCTACTTCGCACTCAAGTCCTTCACCTGTCTTCACATCTTTCCATGTCATTACTTTCTTCATGGTATTGTAAAAAAGGCAAAGAGGGCATAGGTGATGTTTATGCATCTTAAATGACTCCACTCTTCAAGCTGTCCTCATGAAGAGATGTTTCAGACTGGAATGCTTTGTCTGACTCTTCATCTTAGGGAACCCAAATTTAAAACTGAAAAATTACTTTCATGCTTTTAGCCTTCTGAACGGTCATTGCTAGTTCTCAATACAACTGTGCTAGGTGACCATTTCTGTAGTGAGGGGAATGATTAAACCAGTGTGTGATTTCAGGCCAGAAAAACAGGTGAATTAAAGATGCAGATGCAAGGGAATCTTGTAAATTGCATGCTTGTATCAGTCCTATACTTGAACAATCTAAACCACATCCTCATTTTATAATCTATTATTTATATAAAGTTTTCAGTTGCTCTTAAGAAAGCTATAAATCTGTTTTTTTCTACACCTTGTCTCCAATATAAACATAATAAGTACTCTTCTGTTTATCATATTACTAGTCTAGTAGATTTGGGGGTATTCATCTTAAATAAAGGACTTTTCAAACTAAGAGTATGACAGTGTTTTGAATGCATTATGAATTTTCCCAAAAACATTTTTAAGAAGAGTCTGAAGTAACCCATACAAAAGGTAAGATATTTCTTCTAACTGTGGTAGACTAATTATTATCTCTATACTATATAACACTGTTTTTAATTGTATTCAATATACATAATGCCACATACCTATTAGGCAATTGGTTCTTCTGCCTGTGCTAAAAGACCCCTTGGAATCTAAATCAGACCCTGCAGCTTTAGTTACAAATATATTACTTAGGAATAAAATATGTCAACTATGGTAAGTATTTCATATCAGATTTTAAAATAGAGTATGAAAAAGTTTTGGACAAAGCATATTGGGTATTTGGAATTAAAATGAGAAAAAAAATCCATTCAAAAAAGACTAGCAGAACAGACAGATTATCACATCAATAATGCAATAATGCCCCCTTCTGTGAGGGTGAGAGAACTAAACGACCTGCAGTTTTTACAGTACCATAACTAATAAAACTATTTAAGCACAAGTAGTGATGTCAGAAGTAATTACATAATGATTGGGAATGACAGCCTGAAATAATACTTCATGTGCAAATGTGAAGTTCGCTTGACTATGCAATTTCCAAGTTCTTATTCATTACAAAACATAGAAGTTACAGTACTAAAGTAAAAGGTAATTTTTGCCTTCAGTGTCTAAAAGAAACTGTTCATAAATAGTATCCAGATCAATAGCACTTGACTTGAAGGCTTTATCAAAATAAAGAGTTTGTAACTGAATTGCCTCTCAGTTTCTGATGTCCATGAGAAGCAAGGCCAAAGTTTACACATGTGTGCACACACCCCTCACTCCTTACAACCAGGCATGTTTCTTGCTTGCTGCCTCTCTGCCCTGCAGCATTCCAGTATCAGGACAAAATTCAGGTGTTACAGAAGCAACAGAAGCACCTTCTGAATGCAGAGGATAGAGAGTTTCAGGAGGAATTCTGCATGCACAGATAAAAACATCACTACCAAAAACAGCACGCTTGCATTTGGCATACAGTGAACTCTCATTGAATATACATGCATCTGAGTATTTCTGCAACTGTGTCAATCCCATACCTATCTAATGCAACATATCTCTGCTGCTGCTTCCTCACACTCCCACTATTTTTATCTTCAGGCATAATTATAAAGTGAACTAAATCCAGTAAGTATGGACAATTCGGTAATAGAATGAAAACATCGATGTTTTAAAATAGGAAAGAATTCATAAGAAAACTACCTTTCTCAGCATATGTTTTTCAAGAAAAGAAAAACCCTGGTTTCCACAGAGAAGGATGCTCATCTCTCAAAGGAGAGAAGAAAAAAGAGAGAAAAAAAAAGCAATCCATTGCAATGGAATTATTTTTCACCATGAAAATACATATTTCAGTTAAAACTAAGTTCCCCAACCTTTTTAATACTACACTGAGCAGTTACACACTTCTCCCCTCCCACTTAGCACCATGTATTACTCTGTGCTTACCAGAAAGAGTCCAGTACAAATACAGACTCTAACAAAGAGCTTCACCTCCTAATATACAGATAATGAAAGAACAGCTGAAAACAAAAACTTTGGTAACTGAAGATTTGAGGGGAGGAAAGAAACCACAGGATGAGATGATGAGGGCTGAGAAAAATAAACTTCAAACTAGATAATTAAAACACCATCTTTTGTTGAGTGTAACAAGAAAGATACCAAATCATCAGGAGACAAGTTATGTAAGAACATGTGAAATATCATCTTGTTCATATCTAAGTGGGAAAGGAAAGTTGTAATCAAAATAGTAAAATTTAAGGTGATTTCCACCCCCGCAAAAAAAAAAAAAAAAAAAAATCACACTACAATTATATGTCGATAGGCTTTCTCTCCAACTAAAATAAGGAAGTAATCTGAAAGAATACCACAAATCTCTAATTCAGTAAAATCATGCATTCATATACTACTTTAGACCCAGTGGATTTATGCCATAAGACATATATGCTGTGTCCTGTGTAAATTGCTCAGGAGAACCATTTAATATCATGGCAGTATTTCAGTGAAATTTCATTTTTCACACTGGCTGGTATATTAAAAGCCTCTGAGTAACAAAGGAGTCTGTTAACAGTGATTCAGACACATTATACAGCAATTAGTTTTTGAAAAATATCTGCACACTTACCAAATAAATCAAACTAATGAATTAGTCATAGTCGATTTGAACTTCTTAGAAATCAATATATCTGTTTTAGCGGAAAGCAGTATTTCCATACCTCATTTCCATGTATATTTCTAAGTTTATGGATACTGCCACTGTTCAGAGTTACACTGGGCAAACCTAGTGTACACAGGCAAAATGATTCTGCCAAATTACACGTTTTTGCCAGATAAGCAAAAAAAAAAAAAGGCAAACTGCAGCAGCGGGTCACTGCTAGCTTCATCCCCTAAGTGTCTGATGAGCTGTTCACAGGTACGATGTGAGCCAGAGAGGGTGAAGAAAGAAGTATGCAACATATTACGAGGCCAATCCAAAACCCATGATAGTGGACCCCAATACTGTTTCATTAGGGTCAGACACATAGCTTTCTAAGGAGGCATATTTCAATATTTTGAAATGCAATTATGGCACTTTTAATTTAGAAACTGCATTAATCTGTAAGAATTTTTTTTTCCATAAGGTACATTATAATGACAACAGAGAGGAAAAAACACAGTAACATATTCAATTGTGTATACATATTTATTACATATATATATATTTCAGTTAATTAATTGAAACTAATGTACATTTATCAGAATACAAAGACTCCTATAGCACGACAGACATAAGAAAATATATAAAAATATACAAATATAACCACTTTTATTTAAACAGTTTGTTTACACTGCACAAGTTCATTATTGCCCTGTACTAGAGTGAGAGTTAAAAAATTAATACAAGTGACCTACCCGTTTCTGCAGAGCTATTGGTGTAACTGTAGGTAATGTTACTCTTCTTGAGCTCAAACTCATGTCTGGTTTTCCACAGAGCTCAACAAAGTTCTCCCAGGTGCTACCATGAAATGGAACAAAACACTTGGCAGTATTCCTTGAAGCCTAACTTCTCCTAGTGCAAGTATCCAAGCGTCCGTGCAAAGAAAAGGTAAGAATGAAGTAGATGTCGCTGTTTATATGAATCCAGTCCCACACAAAACCAATTACAGAAGACATTCGGGTGGGACCAACTACAAATCAACCAACCAAAGCTCTTGAAAACTTGTCTTCTGTCCTTGGAAAGGCACACACTGTTTTTTCTGTATATAATAATAAGCAAAACAACATTCATTTATATCAGTTGCTCAGAATCCTATCTTCAGTATCAACACCCCTCCCAAACTGATAAAGACCTTTATCCCTTTACAGGTTACATTTTGGGTTTTTGTTGCTGTTTGTTTGTTTTGGTTTCCTCTTTGCAAAACTGAAGTATTTTCCAGCAAACAGAATATCCTTGTTTCTGATGTTTCAGGTCAACAACTGAACATATGGGTAGACGACATTAATCCATGGAATTTATATAATTCTTTACGGCTGTTATGAAAGCAGAGGCAAAGATCCCTTTCCTACTTACTTAATGTGATTTCTATCTTTGCAACACAATGAAGGTCTGAAAAACAAGCATGTAAAATGTTACAGTCAAATGGAACTTCAGAAAAACACCTCATGAGACACAGTTGTCACTGACCCCCACTCACATATTTACTTCATGCATCAAGTATTTGCATTAAAAATCTAGTTTCATTAATGTGGTGCTATGAAAAAAAAATGCTTTTTTCTCCTTTCTCAAAAAAGGCGTATTTTTGCAGATGATAAGGGAAGCCGTAACATTGCTGTATGTCTCCTAACATGCTTAACAGCAGGCAAAACAGTCTTCTCCTGTTTTTAAGGAGCATTAGTACTGAGAATACTCTTGTAAACCAGATTACTAAACAAATGTTAGAACATATATTTTATAACACTTGATAAAGCAGTTAGCATCAGAAACACTGTTCACTGTTCATGACGGTGGTAAATGGTCTGCCAAACTTACTATGAATACTAGCAAATACCTCAAACACTAACATATTAGAGATGCAGACTACAGCCGTCTCGCCAAAAAAAAAAAAAAAGTTATTGCAAGTAAATTATTCAGCACGCATCTCAGGCACATGCTCTGAAGGCATTCATAACTGACTTGGAAAATACTGTAATAATCCATGCCAAAATACACCCTATCACATTATTGAAAGTGTTTTTCCCTCCAATTAATAACTGGAAGATGAGCACACACTTCAGCAATCCCAGAATGTCTAGAAAAGAGAGATCTCAAATCCAGACCCCCAGGAATTATACAAGAAAATTGAGGGAAAAAAAATAATAACGTGATCTAATGCCATTTGCAGTTTTAAGATTTTATGTGGCAAAACAAGTCACTGGTACCAATAAGATGCTTCAGAGTCCATGAATTCAAAGTATCTATTCTTGTCCTAAATTATCTTCCTGAAATCCCAAAACTCAGGAGGACTTTTAAATATATTCTGTTGCTGAACAAAATGAACAAACAAGGTAAATGAAAAAACAAAACAAAAACAAAAAACACATTCTCTTACAAACACTACAACCTGCGACATGTTGGCAGTTTACCTGCAGCTGTCAAAGAGTAACAAAATATCTTCCAGGAATAGGAAATAAAGACAAATATTTTTCTGCAGTTTCAAAACCTTTTGTCCTTGATCATGACATATAAGGTGAAAAAAAAAAAAAAGCTGAGACACTGATGATGCTAAGTCATAAAGCGATTTTGTTTGGTGACAGGAATTTGTTCCTTGTTCAGCTAGCTTTAAAAAAGAAGCTTTCAATAAAGTCATAAAACAGCTAAAATATGGCATATGAGCCATTTTTCTGGATCCATAATAAATGAACAGGTTTAACCTTGGTTCATTTTACATTGAGCCTACAGCAGCAACAAATCCTTAGTAACTTTGTCATCTTTTACATACTAGATATTTATTTATTTTATTTTTCTCTAAAGCTCAAGCCCAAAATCCTTTTAACTGTTTCAAGAACTCAGAAGAAAATATTCTGGAGATCAAGTTTAAACTGTTAATTCTGTAACACTTGGAGTGAACGTCCTATTCTACTACACATAGCTATGATAAATGTCAAGTGGTTGCAATTAGGGTTTTGCCTTTCAGGCACACAGTTTTTATTTCCCATGGGAACATGTTCTCAAAATTCTATGATGTGACTTTGAAATTTTGCTCAGAAAGACTCAGAAAAATCGTGGCACCACAGCCTGATTCTGTAGGCATTTTACTCCTAGGAATAACATTACACATGCATGTGTCTGCAGCACTAGAGCAAAAAGCTTTCTCAACAATCTTTTTCTTTTGATCTTATAGAAAAGTATTTAGAAAAGAACTGTGAATCTTCGTTTATCTTAGTGACTACATTCAGATAGAAGCAAGTGTAACCCAAACCATTTTACCTTTCCTATGGGTATTGAAGGTCCTTGTCTCCTGCAGAGCACATGCAGCTTTTTGTTCTATGAATAATATTGACCTATTTGCCTGCAAGGTGAAGCAAAGGATTATTTTCTAAAGTGAAACTATCTGTATTTTATCTCCTCCAGGCATAGACACAAGCCAGACCTACCTGAAAAATAAACAAATACCTATGTATATATCTGATTTGGTAAAAAAAACAGTCATTATTCAGATTTGATTCTAAACAGAAGATGACAGTCATTTAGGTATATTAATAACAGTACCCATCAGCTGCACTAAGGAATGCTCAAGCAGACACTGAGCAACACTTTCATACCTTAAATTTCATAAATACTGATCTAATTAAAATAAAAAGACATCTCTCAACTTCCAAATGCAAAAGAGCTGTTTCACCACCTGAAGGTCAACATGGGTTCTAATAATAAAGGTGAGAACCAAAGGCTTTGCAAGCTTTACTTTCTACACATACTGGCTTGTCCACAGTAGGTTTGCAAACAGTTCTCTTGGTTGTGGACAGGAAGAAAAACAGATCCAGCCACTTGCTTGAGAGCTCCGTAAAATGAGTATATTCATGCAGCTTTTCACTCCTATTTTTATCACTAGGTCACTGGCTACAGTTCTGGGAACACTGTGTAGATACTTTCCAAATAGTTTAAAATATAAACCTTTCATACTACATGCCACTAAAGTGCGACTAACTTATGTGCACAAGAATTTAAAAGCTCTCACTAAGAGTTAGTAGCTCCAACTATGGATTTTATAACAATGTAGGAAATACAGATATCTCACTATTAGAGGAAGGTCAGTGTTGTACTTAAGGCATTGGATAAGGAGTCACAACAGCTGCTTTTATTCCTGGCTATGCCAGATACAACAGGAATGTGAGCATTATGGGCAACAAGGGCAAATCAGACTGCTTCTGTCTCTGTAGATAGAAAAAAAAAATAGAAAAGATAATTTTGTTAAGCACTTTGATGCTCTTGGCTGTAGAGTTCTTTTTGATACCTATGCTTGTTTTTGTATTAAGCTAGGGTAGGACATTATTACACAAGAGCATCGTAAAGACAGGTAAGTTATGCTATCCCCACTCTCTGCACAGAATCTGCTCCCCCATCTGCACTTTCTGCCAGGCACCTCTGTCTCTATTAGAAGAAGAATCAGTTATGCTATCCAGATGATTGCAATTTATACAGTTATTTTTCACATATGTGCAGCTGCCAAATATTTATTTAACTGAAACAGGACTTTTCCACAGAAAAGAAAAAAAAAATGAAAGTTTGGTAGGTACTCCTTGTTTCTCTACCCCAATATGCCCTGCTACTGAGAAAGATGACCTATTCCTCCAACAGATCTACTATACAACCTCTTTCAGGGCTGATAAGAACTATTTCCTTTGCAGACACAGTTGTATTAAAACAGAACTACTTGTGAAGTAACATATGGATCCAGAAACTTCATAGTGAAGTTTAAACCATGGTCATCTTTTTATCCTATATCTCTAAATAACCATCTACAATGTTTTTTTTCTATTGTAAGAGACCCACGGCACAAAAAAGAAACAGCGCATTTCACAGCTTCAGTTCTTCCTCGTCTAGCCGTTTCATGTATGAGCTACACATTACAAAGAACAGATCATGTCAGAACAGTTTAAGAGCAACCTAACCTTGGATTCCAAACCCTGCACCGAGGAAACACCGCCAAATTTGTGATTTCTTAGTTCTCAGTGGATTGCCATCCTCTTGCTACCAAAGGAACATGTGCTACAGGAACTAGCTCAAGTGTCAGCTTCCTCCTACCTCTCACTCATTTATAGCTCTGATATGACTAGGTCAAACTGACCCTTATGCATGCATAAAAAAAAAGATTCTCAGACAGCAGTTCTCAGAATCTGCACTTTCTGACAGGAAGTTCGCAACCTGGTTGTATTTGAAGACAATTTTTTGCCATGCCTTAATTTACCAGAGGAAAACATGTTCAATAACATACAGGTAGCCAAAGCAAAGAGAAATACAGGTTGCAGGAAGAGAGTGAGTGGATAAGGGTACATAAAGCTTCCTTAGATCCACGATTGAATCACTGGCTTGAATTTTAATAACCTCATAGGTCACTCTTCCAAAGGAGCAAGTTTCATCTGAGAAACTGTGGGTCCTCTCATGTCACTAGTACACAGAAATCAACCAACGACAGAGAATCAAACAAGCAAGAGAGCTCTGTGAACAAACTATTTTTATTGCTGTTTGTTCATTCAGGAAACACTTTTGCTTGAACTGAATTAGAAATGTGTTTTCCCTTGTCTCGGAGTCACAACAGTAGATATCCTCTTTAATCTCATTCAGAGGAGTCTGCATAATTTCCCAGGCCATGATTTTGGTACTTGGGCAAACACAACGCCTACTTCAAAACAGTAACACTGCTCAAAGACTTTGGAAGCGGACAGCCAAGAGCCAAAAAGCTCTGGGGCCATAAAGCCTCGTTGAAAGCCCAGTTGAAAGTGCCTTTTCCACAATATCTCTCTAAAAGAAGCATAGAGCTACTCATTCTTTTCCTCCCCAATGATAGTTCGACATTTTCTTTATTTGAAGTTATCCTACAAATAGGATAGGCCTGAAAATCTGAGTAGTTTCTGTTCATAAACTCATTCAGGTTTTGGGGTTTCTCCATCACAGATTAGTGAAATCCCAACTAATACAGGTTTACTATTCACTAGACCCAATTCCTTAGGGTCTGCAGCTACATAAACCCATTTTCCCTGAGGTTTACATTCCTTACATTACTTTTGCTACCTAGTGCCAAAGTGTAACAACAACATTAGAGGATTTGTCATTACCTTTCATACCTATAAATCTTTTACCTTTTTGGTCACCTTCTACTTAAAAAAAGAACAAAGTTACAACATATTTCTACTGGGTACTTGACTTATTTGAAGAATATATTAATGTTTAATCTTAACCATTATTTAATAAGGTCACTGTCTCATAAGTAGAAGTACAAAGGATAAAGTCCAAAACTTTCTAAGTAACTGAAAAGAAGCACTTTTCCAAGATCCTTACAACTCACTTGTGAGCACATTTTAAGGAGGAAAACAAACAACCAAAAACACTAGCACATCCATTTCTTCATTCTTCCTCATTTCCATTAATGAGAAGAATATTATCCTAGGATCATGTTAATAAATAGTTTTGTGGACACCTGAGTGAAAATAGATTGCCCAGAGAAGGGAGCACACACAGACTTCTTTGGAAAGCTGCATGCTCTTAAGTTACCTGAAAACAGTAAACGCAAAGAATTTTACCATTATGAAGATTGTTAATCCTGATAGCTAATGCTGCTATCAGTATACTACAAAATCATGCTTTCAGTTCTGAAACATTCCTTTTTCTTCCAGTGTTGCTGAAACACTGAAGAGAGCCAGCCTTGCTCAACTTAAAACAAGGATTTTCAATCCAGATCATTTCAAATGGAGGAAAGGATTCAATCCTTCATCTTCAACATCACAAGCCAGGGCAGTAATCTTCAACTCCTTCCCTGTTTGAGAAGTCCAAAAGACTTTGCTCTCCTACGTCTATCTTAACAGAGCAAATCAGGTTTTAATCAGAAAATGAACATCCTATCATAATTCTGTGACAACAAAGACAATCTAAAGCAGAAGCACAAAAGTTTGCCAAGACAATCTAAAACTGGACAGCTGTTACCTCCTGAACAGGTCATATACCCATAAAAAGACCCTGTTAGAAAATATCAGATAAAAATGACTTCAAAAATATAGCTTAATGAGAACAGTCAGGTGTATTACTAAGTGCTACCAGTAAAAATTTACAGTTATGGGAACAACACTGAAGTACGAAAATCAGGCTGTGGACACTTTCGCTTTAGCCTTAATGAGTAATTACTGTACTAGACAGACTTTGTGTCTAGTACATACTGGGTGCCAGACTCTGCAAGTGTTTCAGATCTTGCCTGCTTCTCAAAATGGCAGAGAATACTGCTGCATATTCCTAGAGCTCACTAATCACAGAGGCGTTTGCTTATGTTAGAGAAAAGCCAAATAATAAAAATCACACCACTGTGGCAAAAATATTCTCTTCTCCTCTTACCAGATTATTTATCTTCTCTCAAATGATTATGGAAGTGTTAGCACTGCAGTGACATCTGAACTTAGATAACGAAAAAAAGCTGAGTACTGTTCTTCAGTGCAACTCTAAATTTGCCAGCATCTGATAGCACAATGCAGCTTTCCATCCCTACCAATTCTCTGCACAAACTTGCAGAATCTTGTGTGACAAACACTTCTTGCAAAACTTTGTTAACTGCCTATTTTCACAAAATAGGCTTAAGGCAGATTGGAAAGAACACTGATAACACAGTTTTGTCAATTGGGTCATAAGAAAGCCCTCTTATTTTATGGGCTTCCCCCTCACTATAGCAGTAAATATTAGTGATTATGAGAAAATCTTGCAAACCTCCAGCCTGTTTCCTCAACATTTGATACCATTCTGTGTCATTATCAAGTGCTTGCAGCTGTTCACAAACTCAAGGTCTTAATGCAATCAGCAATAGGAGTTATCATAACAGAACTAATATTAAGAGGCTATTTATAGACTAAGAATGCACTTGCTGAAAAATTCGTTTCTGATCATAAGGCAATCTACTATATCTTCTATTGCAGCCGGATATTATGCCAAGTTAAGAAGCAGACAGATAGACATACAGCACATGCTTACACGCCAGAAATAGGCAGGAATGATCCATCCATACAATAATTAGAAACACAGGTAGATCCTAAGATAACTGACATACACTTCTCTCATGAGGCTTAAATATTAAATATCATGAATACTATTGGGCCAAAATATGAGCTGATTAGGTTTTTATTCTAAACAACCTCCTCTTTTTTCTTTTAAATGGCATAATAATGTTAATCTAGAATAAATAACCCAAGATACTACCCAAAATTACCAATGTTACCAAACACTGCTGATGAGTCTGTGTGCACCTCAAAATCAGATGGGGACGTTGACAGTGTTCAGACAGTGCTCCATAGAGGGAAATGTCGTTAGCGTTCTGTTGTTACAGCACATCTGGCATCCCACCCAATGGTATCGATTATCAGCAACACTTCCAGAACACTATTTGAAGAAACCTGGAAAAATATATCTTAGGGATGTACCTAATCAGGTATCTGTCTATGCAGTCATGGAGCTGTTACAAAATGGTCTAAACATTGCAGTTTTCAAACTAACTTACAGAAACACAACAACTATAAGCAAGAACAAAACTAACATTCATCACATCTTCTTTCCTCCTGAAAATTATAAAGATTCAAGCTCCTCTGGTCAGAGGTTAATGCTTTTAAGCCAAAGTCAACAAAACCAAGTCATCAGAACTGTCTCAGCTATTTTAGAGCAGAAGTTTCCTGCACTTTCACTCAGCTTTAACTATCGAGTCTCCTGCATATTCCAAAGCAATAAATTTCTTTTTTTAATCACTGCTTTAGCTACTTTGTAACTAAACAGTACCAAAGAAATACCCAGGGAAGAAAATAACAGATAGTCAACTTGGAATTCAAGAGATAATTACTAAGGCACTAGTCTTTGGAAGACTAGATTTCCAAACTTACGGAGTGGGCTTTCTACACGAAGACCTCATCTATTGCAACGTATCAGCAGTTCCTTCTTTCAGATGGAAGTTCTCAAATGTGACAGAAAAGGCAATGCTGGAAAAAAAATCCTGACACAAAGCCAAAATATAGGACATTATGCTTTTCACCATAGGACTGATGAAGCCCAAAGGAATAATTCAATCCAAAAGAATGACCAAAAGCATTCTTATTTGACCAACAGGGGCAAAAGGATTACTAGAGTCTTTGACACTGTTGGTAATTTTTTAGTTTTATAAAGCTACCAAGAGGAAAAAAAATAAACTTGATGTAGGTAAACTGTAATAAGAGTTTATAGAGGCAATACCTCAGTAACCAGAAAAGTCTGAGTTACCTTTTTTTGTTTGTACATTAGAAAGAAAAATAATGACATGCTATTTTTGTAAAGTTAGAGTGTTTGGACTGTTTGCTTGGCTTGGTTTTGGACAATAACAAAGTACAAGGTTAATTTGTAATAACTTCCAGGGCTGATGTGGAGTGTGACAGAAAGCAATTTGTCTTCTCTGTAAGGACACTAAAGAACGAACTAAAAAGAAGATAAAATACAAAAAAAAAAAGGGAGGGGGGAGTGGAAATCTAAACACGATTATTCAGAAGTTTCCCCAGTTCCCTCATTTGATGTCTCGGACAGTTTTTGCTACGCCCCATGACCAGGTAACAGTTTTTCTTGCTAGAATTAGAAATTGCTGAAATCTGCCTCCTATTTTTTGCCTACGTAAATCTGTGACTTTTATTCATAGTTTTATCATGACTAATCAAAGCACATAGGCACATGTGTTAAAAGAGCAAGTGCTATTAGGACCCTAACTAATTTTAATCCGATATTACAGCAATAAATCTTTCCTTGGTGTGAGGGAAAACCCATTCCCATCTGAATGAATGAAACTACTTGTAGAGGGAAAAAAAACAAACAAACAAACAAACAAAACAATCTAAGCCACTAAAAAAAGCAGTCTAATTGAACTCTAATATTAGAGTCTGCGAGTAAAAATCTTGGGCTCTTTCAGTTGCTTCTGTGCAGATGTATTTTCTGTATAACTGGTTGAAAAGACTGTTAGGAAAAAAAAAATCCTTTTATTTCTCCCAAGCCCAAAGTCTTTTTTTGGGGTGGGAGGGGTACAATTTAAAGCCAAAAGACCTGGGAGAAACAGATACTTGTGCAGGAGCTGGATGGAAAAGAATTGAGGTCTGATAAAAGGGGAGGTGTGCAATCCTCTAAAGTCTGGAAAGAAATACAGGAAGAAAGAGGCAGACAGGAATGATAACTAAATTTAACTAACACGTCTTTTGATTGGGAAAGATGTTTCAACCCTGAGGCAGTCAAAAAAAACAACACATTTCCCTGAGTCACACTATTTAAACAAAATTTTCCAGACCTCATCATATCAAAACACTTGAAAACAAATATATTAATGATGAATATCTAAGCACAACCTTCCAAACTAATCAATTAAACATAGTTTGTGTACAGCAAGGTTGGGACAATACACTGAAGGGAGATGGAGAGGTCTTGCCATTTTGCCTCCCCTTACTATGAGGATGGATTTTTTTCCATCCACTGCTCTAAACAAATGAGAGGCTGTGCCCCACTTCACTGCAAGAACAAGCCCCTCTTCAGTTACCGTTTGCTTGACAGCTCCACTATGGTTAGAGAAAAGGGATTTGGGAAAGAGCTTCTGTCCTTCAAAAGATGAAAATGAAAGTAGGAAATGGCTACATAGAGGATACACGTCCACGTATTAGACCTTGTCCAAACACATTTGTACAAGCCAATGTAATTATGTTATTAAACTGTCATTTGTTTGTCCACAATAAAGCTTAACTTAGCACAACAGAAAATAAAAGTTTATCATGACTCCTAAAATAAGTTCTAAAAGCATTAAGTGATCAAGGTTAGTCAATATTATAAATCATAAACTCCAGAGTAACATATCAGCAAGTACTTGATTGGAAATTCGTAAATTTTTACATTTCAATAAAAGTCCTTTCAGTTTTGCATTGTTTAAAGGTCAAAAGAAAACATATTTCAGTTAAAAAATGTCATTTTTATCTGTCATAAGTATCAGATACTTAGCAATTTATGCCTGCTAGTAAGATTATTTGTACAGTTATGAAGAATGAAATTTGAAGTGGATGTAGAAGACCTTGAACTACAGCTGAAGCAAACATAAATGACATTACTACTATAACAGTCAGTGCTCAGTATTAACCATAAATTTTGAAGGATAAATATTTACAGAAACGTCTGCACTATGCCAAAGAGCTTTACATTAATTTTTTTTTAAGGCAAGAAGAGAACTTCCTCTACAATCAAATATGTATTTAAAGTTTCCAAATACAGCTGAATTCCTGGAAAGAACATTGTGGGAGTATATTTAGATTTTAAATGATAAAAATATCTACTTGTTTAGAACATCATGAAAAACAAAAAAGCAAAGATAATATGCCAAAGAGTTGAGCATTCTTCACCTTGAGATTCACTTGAGATTTATTTTTCCACTTCTAATTTAAAGAAACAAGGCACTAATTGCCTTGAACTACGTTTGCAATGAAACACTTTTTGGCTTATCCTTGAGAATGGAAAGATTGCGACTGCAGTGAAAACGCTTCTTGCTTTGTTTCATGAAAACTGTTAAAAATAAGCTTTCAAAACTAGAGTAACCTGTATTTGACTATAGAAAATAGAAACTATACTAAAGAACATAAAATTAGGAGCTGTTCTGTGACAAATAGCATTTTATTCCACTAATATCCATTTTGTTAGTAATTAGAGACAGAAGTACTACTTATTCTTTTTGGAAATTCAAACAGCGCAGGAGCTGCCATCCTGCTCTCCAGCACAGGGGTAACCGACTGTTCTGCCGCATGCTCCAACTAGCGGCTTCTAGAAGCTCCGCTCCAGCCAGTTACCCATAGACGACGTCCTCTTCAAACAGCACGCGCAGTGTTTCTAGGGGCTTAGGATAAAACACCATCAGAACGCAGCAAGAAATTCAGCTTAGAAAACCCAGAGCTCAAAACACCAGTAATATTTTACATGGGGAGGAAAAAAATAATAAAAAACATGGTATTGAAGTAAGATCTTCAGCCTTTCAGACATCACAAATGCCATGAATGTGAGCATCATCATCACAGATAGCAAGTATGTATTTCTGACATTTCTCCTGGAAGCAGGAAAGTTTTCCAAAGATAAAAATAAAACAGAAAAGGCAAAACTTCTTTTCTTCCTTTTAAAAATATGTATCTTGATAACAGTTATCTATTGGACACAAGTAGAAGTCATTCTGTATTTTTTTTTATTATGTCCAAAGCTAAAAGCACAAAAGAAAAAGGGGAGGAAAAAAAAAAAAAACACTGTAGAAGAAGAGCCACTGAAAACACACAGAGATTATCAAAAAGGCAGCAGAAAAAAATCTGGCTATCAACAGTCTGCAATAATTAAAAAAAAAAAAAAAAAGAAGAAGAAGAGAGAGAGAGAGAGAGACAGCGCGCGTGTGCTTAAGCACAACCTGTTTCCCTTAAGAGTTAAGAAATTATCCAACTGCAGTGGTAACATCCATTGCCTTCAAAGTTACATTCAAAGAAGGGTTTGTGCATGGATTAGATAGTTGCAGATAGACCTTATATGAAGTGGGCAAAAGAAAAATGTGCCATGGAAACTCCTTGTGTTAATCCTTAATTTTAAATTAAGAACAAAAGAACAGCCACACACAGTCTGAAAAAGGTCTACCTAGCCCAGTACCATGCCTCCAGGAATGACCATAAACAACTAGGAAAGACTTTCAAATAAAGCCCCTGGTTTTGTTAATATGTCTCATTAAAATAAAATAAAGACCTCTTGCAATTTTTCTGACCTCTGTAAACTGGATCAGGCCCTCTATAGATACTATCATTACATCAGCTCACTTCAGTAACAGCAAGATCAGTTAGTTTAAGACCTACTGAAGTGCACTAAAATCTTTAAAAGAAAAACTCAAGAAATGGAAGAATTGGGAGCAGAAGTTGTCACAGCAAGTAAAACAAGAGCCTTTAAAAAGAAACAGAAGTGAAATGAGTAAAGCAATGAATTTAAACACAATGGACCACAGAAGTAATGAAATGCTTTTAAATCATACTTAGGAAATTTCCTCTCCACTTGCAAGCACAAAGATTACTTTACTGTTTTAACAGTAAGTGCAATTTAAACAAGCAAAATAATTAAAACTTTTTTTTAATGTGACTTCTGGTTCTCATGTTTGCAAAGATAATGTTACCAATTCAGTGTTTTTGTCGCCCCCAAAGAAAGACAATCAATGCTTCTACCTTCCTTAAGCATGAGCTTAGAAGGATTTTACTGTGCTGCATTACCACCAGTTAGATGCAAACTGACCAGAATTACCACAAATTAGTTTTTCTGTTCCAGGAAAGAACTAAAAGCTATAATAGCCCTGAAAGACACCATAGCTGTTTTTAAATAATATGCAAAATGTAGCAAAGTAGAAGGTTAAATTAGTGGAATTTCCAAACAGGTACCTGTTTTTCCACAAAAGGGGAAAAAATCCTCACTAATGTACCAACCCAGAAATTTGCTAAGAAAGCCTCTGGCATCTATTCCTTTATAGCAGGTGCACAAGAACAGCCACAGGTCACCAGCTTCAGAAAAGTTAATACAACTGCAAGAAACTTCAGCTTCCACACAAGTTCTTGAGGCAAATCTAAACACTGAATAAGCAGCAGCACTGTAAGTTCTTACACCTCCAGGATCACACCCAAAACAGGTGTTTAAACAGAGATCTCACAGACCACTGGGAAGGAGAATGTGAAGGAGGTAGTTTCCTTAATCCCACGTGTTCCTTGTCAAAATTATTTATAGTCTCAAAAGAGAAAGGAGAAATGAGACAGGTCAACTTTAAAAAGTAAAATAGACCAGTAATCTCCATTAATTGGGAACTTGTCCTCTTTAACCTCTATCCCGCTCAGGACAAGAAACACCCTGCATGCGAACAGAGCTAAGGCAGAATCCTGCTACATCTGTCTTTCCATTCAGAGTTTCCCTTGGCTTATAGGTGAATATATTTATTATTTATATTTCCATAAATATAGTAACATCAGCCATAGACCTATTTGCATAGGCACACAAAATACAGCCATGTGCATCTGTTCCTTACCCATTAATTTCTTTTTTCTTCAATTGTACTAGCAAAATGAGATCTTCACATAAAAGCAGCTGCTGGCTGACCGTTAAAGCCTTCCGTGCAACAGCACTGATGACAAGAATGGGAGGTGGGGAGGAAGGGAAGAAAGATAAATTAATTTTTCATCTAAGGATGCAACGTGCTGCCTGCCTGCGGCTCCACTTCAACAGAAAAAGCTACACAATCACGTCGACTCTCCGAACGAACAGTCACATCCTCAGTCACAGATTCTGAAACCTCATTTTCCGTCGTCACTGATGATCTACAGAGAAAATTTCATCCAGTAATGAAAACAAGGTGCATCTTTATTAGAAACATATTTTCATAGGTAACTGAGGCTTTCTTCAAGCATTTGTGAAACTAAATTAGTGTTTTTCTAACAATAACTTATAAATCTTACCTGTTTTTTTCTTGAAGTCGCCTTGGGCAACAGGCTAGCTGACAAAACCGATGCAAATGGAGAGCAACAAAGCTCAGGAAAAGGATTTGGAATTGATGGGATCTCCAAAATACTGGCATCTTTCTTTTTTCTTCTGTTTCAACAAAATACATAAAATATCAAGTGATAATTACTATTGCTGTTAAAATTGCAAAAACCAACTGCAATGCACTAATCCACAACACATGTAGGTTGCAGCAATTAGCTTTCTTGTGCAGTTATTTTTTTAATCGCCAGCCTGAATCTCTTAACACACAGTCCTTAATACTACTTGAAAAGAAGCCAAATATTCAGCTCTGCATATAAAGTTGTTTGAATACGTGCAAGCCTTTGAGAGCATGGATATATTTATATTGGCTCCCAAAGACATTGGTAAATATTTTGTAGCCCCTCTGTTCAAACCAGTTCTCTGTACACACGTTACAGCAGTGGGTGCATATAACTTAACTCACAGCTGTATGTTAAAGCAAATGCTCTCTCCTCCCTCTGGATCAGGCACCAAAGTGATGGACGAGCCAAAACAGCACAACACGACACACTCATTACACGATACACTCTTTAATTGCTTTTGCACTTGACCCTCCGCAGCTCGTCTTTTAAATAAAGCTCTCTGCATATGATGTCCGCAGCTACTTAAAGCTATGTGTAGATTTAAGTATATAGGGAGCATTTGCACAAGTTGTGAAGATAACCACGACATATTTGCTAGCGAGCTCAGCAGGCGCAGCTTTACACCAGCACTTTAATAACGCGGCCAGTTCGGCTGCTGGGCGCATTGCGGCGCGCTATGTCCTCGCATGTGCAACACAAACCAGCACTTTGTCTGCGGGCTTGCACCTAGGCAGCAGCACCCAAAACACCTCAAGTATCTGAGTTGGCCAAAATACTTTTATTTCTTTCTCCACGAGTGAGCTGATGCCTCCAAGGTTAATATTTAACTTCGTTAAAACTGACGTTTTATGCTTCGTAACTGGTACAGTACAAGTGCTGAAAAGCTCGGAATAAGGAGCTGATGAGAAGCAGGCTGCTTTCTTTCCTGGCACTCCTCACAGAGTCCCCATCTCAAGGGAAATCTAATACTAAGGAGGAGTGAGAAACTCTGTGCACCCCATTTTAACCTTCCCTAAACTTCAGGCTCCCAAATCCGAGCGGGCGCTCGGCAGGAAGCACAGGAGCCGGGCAGAGCCCCGGGAGCGCCGGGCAGAGCCCCGGGCAGAGCCCCGGGAGCGCCGGGCAGGTGCGAGCGGCGCCGCCGCCTCTCCTCGCCCCCAGCTGGGAGAGGCTAACAAACCGGGCAGAGATGGAGGGGAAAAAGAGAGAGGAGGGAAAAAAAAAAAAAAAAAAACACAT
>NW_010586106.1:26987-46056 GCF_000705375.1 Tinamus guttatus
GAAGAAAACGGGAAAAAACTCCACGCTGGTGCCAAACACGTGGGGGTGGAACTGCCCGGCTGCCGCCAGAGTGGGGGCACAAAGGCCGCTTGTGCTGCGGCCTCCCACGGCGCGTGGCCGGGGCGCAGGGCCCGTGCGGCTGTTCGTACTGCTCCCCGTTGGGGTACAAACACCTGCGCATGGTGCCAGGAACAGTTAAGCAGCTCCAAGCAGAGAGGTGGAAGAACCGAGTCCCTGAAGGCACCGCAGGTGATGAGTTAAACCAAGCCCAACCCCTGGCAAGAGCAACATAGGTAAACCCTCTTGGTAGGACCCGGCTCACTCTGAGATGGTGCTGGGCATTTGAGCCTGTTGGGAACGCAGAATGTTTAGGATAGACGTGGTTCGCTCTTGAACCAACTGAAGAAGCCTCATGCAGAAGCCAAAATCTCAATTATGGAGTTTTTGTTGTTGTTTCCAGCAGAAGCAAAACTCACAGTTTTAATTTTGGCCAAGTTACAGATGATTTTGCAGGACATTTATTTTCAATGAAAACTAAAGATTCTGTGTCCTCTGGGCAGTTCATTCTCTGTTACACTGTCAGCTGAAGAGCGCGAGATGATTAAGAATTCGTACAGAGACTGGCAAGCATATTTGGAATTTTATAGTGCCGGGTGATTGATCAGATTATTCGCTGCTTGCTAACCGCTCTCTTTTTACACATTTGCAGAGGCCAGAGCACTGATTTTTGCCTAATTGAGTCACTGGCATAAATCTGTCTCTTTAAACTTTCTTCAGAAGAAGGGAAGGAAGGGAAAACAGTGTTTGCGTCCTCAGTAGGAAACTAGGGTGAGGAACAGACAAGAACCTTCAGGTGGCACCTGTGCGCTGACATGAGTCAGCATTAAAAAGTTAGCCATGAAAATAACTTTCCACCTAATCCGTGCAAGTTGTTGCAGAGCTGCAACCTGACACAGGGGTAACATTTTTGTTTCTTTAGCTTAGTCATGTAATTGTTTTTAAGTGGCAAGCAAGTAAAAAAAAAAGCACATTTAGCAGGAATATTAGCAAATAAAATAAGCACCTGCATGTTTCAACATATCTTTGCTAGGATTCTAATGAGTCATGACAGCAAAAAAGGAATCATTTGTAGGAAAAATCAACAAAAAATGATGCCATTATAATTTCATTTGAATGTAATAACAGAATTAAGAAAATAATTGCCTTTTTTTTTCTTTTCTGTTTCTGAGCAACTGACTGCTGCTGCTTCACCCACTCCAAGGCTGCATTGACTCAATCGTTTGGCCATGTCTTTAATGAACTGTATGTTGGGTGATGTGTTTTGCATTGGCCAACTTTGGACTTCCTTAGGGCATAAAATTAAATCCTAGTGAAAGGAACTACTGTAGTCCAGAGTAAATGTTCATGGATGGATTATGGACATATGGGTAGATTAATGAGTGTCTAGGCCTTCCCGTAATGGCCTTAAAGCTGCTAGACTAGAAGCAGTCTTCTGATGGATGAACTGAATGTTGCTGTGGTTATTTGTGGAAGTCATAGGGAATCTGAACTGACTTAGCAGTGTCAAATATTTGTCATGATGAAATTGTAATGGGGGGATATTAATGCATTTCCCTCTCTTATTACACTCTGTCTGCTTTCAGCTCAAGTCACTTGCACTCAGTCTTGATAAAGCTTTCATAAAGTCATTAAAAAAAGAAGGTAATATTGTGTATTCCAGATTACTTAAACTTGTGCACAAGCATCATTAGATGGAACATTGGTCATGCTTAGCTCATCCCAGCATTTTAAGTGGTTCAAACACAAGTTCCATGAATCCAACGTACTCCCTTGTAAATGTTTGTGATAATTAATGCTTTATCAGTTACTCTGAAATAACTAACATCCTAAGGCATTCAAATGACACTGTACTTAGGTGCCAGAATTTCATTCCTGTTATTTTCTCTTAGCTTCTCTAACATGAAGCTCACAATAGACTTTCCATGACTTTACCTAACAAAATCAAAAGTCTCATAATTTCACATACATTGCATTGCACAGTTGGGGCTTTGCAGCTTTCATTATTTCAAAATCTAAGGAGACAGGAAATAATCCTCTCCCATATATTTTTTTTTTCTCTAATTTTGGGAAAACTTACAATAAAAAGAAAATCTGGTTGTATACATGTCTGGATGCACAAGGTGAAGGTGAGTTTTTCTCTTCTGGAATCACTAGAAAACAGCCCGTGTTTTCTGGATTGGCCCTGATGGAACAAAGCAATTCCCAAACCATCTACTTGTGTGTGTGAAGTGGAATGCCTTGAGAAACAGGCTCTGAAATGGAAAGTGCTCATGAACATTGGTGACAGAAAAGTACAAGCAGCACATGGTTATCTGGCCATGTGGAATTCCTAAGGTATGTCACCGTGAGGCAACATATCTGCAACCACTTTAATACATCACCTTTTAGGACATTCAGTACTCTTTGGAATGAATTAATCCTGCAGAGTTTACACAGAGAAAGGACATTTGTTTTTTCTTCAGAATTTTTCCAGGAAATCTATATCCAGGGAATGCAGTCTTCAATAAACCTTTGAAAAAGCAACCCATTGTTCATATTTTAAAAGCATAGTGCTGACTACTTGGAAGTTATTATATTAAAAAGTTATTAATGCAAATATGTGTAATTCAGGAACCCTTTCTAACAAACAGTGACAATCTCAGCATTTATTATGAACCTAATTACCACAACATCAGTGCACTTAACATTTTAATGTATTTATTTCCCTCATACGGATGGGTAAATGTTTGCATCTTTATGTGCCTGAATGTCTTTAAAAATTAACCCTACATGGTTATTCAGAATACTTGGCTATAGACATTAGACCAAGCTGGATTAGCGATTTAATATAAAAGCCCTTCATTTCTATGGAGAGAGATGGAAGACTCAGCTAAAAACACCTCAACCTTTTAGTGCTGGGAACTGTCCCCTAAGATCTCGTATTTATTTCCTCTGACTGCATTGGGAACCTAGGGAGAACTGCCTTCTGACTTAGTATCTTAGTCAGATGACAAAATTTAGACAATGTAATTAAATTGCTAAGTGATTTTCTCCAGATCTAATGGAATTGGTGGCTGAGGAAGGAATGTAAACTCTGAGTCCAAAATTAGCACTCTAGCAACCAGGCTGTCCTTCTTTGCAACTATAATGAAGGTTCCTTGCTTCTAAAAATAAAACAGATAAAAGGTGTTAACATTGAAGTGCTCCTGACAATGAGTCAGCTTCAAATCTGGCCCAAACAGTGATATATTCTCCTATGACCTGGAGGAGAAAAAAAAAAAAAGAAGAAGAAGAAAAAGAAAAAAAATCACCTTTTATTTTGGTTTTATGTTTATTAAAGTTATGCTGTGGAATTATTTAGTAGACACTGCATTTTGAAATATTTTTTTCTAATGCTCCCAACTTTACCATGAGAAATAGAACAATTTCATAAAAGTGAACATTCAAATCTAAGGCTGAACCTTTCTAGTCTACTTTTATATATTTATGAAGGAGACATGAATAATCACATACAATATCGTTCCAGACAATCATCTTTCTCACTCTAAACTTTACTAAGAAATCTTGCAAAAATTTTCCTCTGGGATGAAAAATTGAGGAAAATGCTGGTTCCTGAACAGGTTCATAAATAATTTCAACCTGACCTCAAAGAAATTTAACATCCAATATATCTGAAGCATATGGGAAGCAGGAGTACAAAGATCACCTCTAAAATTAGGGAGATTATTATAGCCATTCAACCTTTTTAAATTTAACCTTTCATGTCCTTCCATTTTGTGAATTTAGCTCAATCCATTTTACTTCCTTGAGAATTCAGAGATGAGAAATCAACTCATGCATTTTTTTTTTTTACCTTCTTTGACCTTTCTTTTAAAACAATAGCAATGTATTTTTCAGGTTTCTAACCTACTTGAACTTTTTTTCTATTATCCAAGAACCATTGAACTTACATATTCTCTTTATAAAAAGAAAGTCCAGGTATTTACAGAACCATTTTAGACTCCGAAGTTGGCATTGTTTCGCATTACTAGAGTTCTGTACTACTAGATCACTCAAGGTGATTACCCATTCCACATAAAGAGGCAAGCACTTCTGTCACACTTCTGTCAAATTAGCCACAGAATACGATAAAGATGTGGGAGGACAGACTAGCTCATCTGTCAAAAAGTCTGCTGGTAAAAATGCAGCTCATCAAACAGTTCCTTAAGAAATTTGAGCTAATATAGTAAATTTCTGAGTTCTGCATCCTGGGGCTGGGACAACTGGGGCCAAGTGTCCCCAGTGCAGCTCCAAGGTGTTGTCCTGCTGGAGCCTCAGAGCCAACACCAAGCTGCTAAGGAAGGAAGGGATGTCACTGAAGCCAGGCTGTGTCACTAAAGGTGATACACGAAACTTCCTAATTGCTAAAATCTCTCTGGTACTTTGTCTAAGTACCACACCCTACCTAAATTTCAATTTACATTCTGCCAGGCTGTACGGTTTTCGTTGGAGAAGTTATTTTGTACTGTAGCTGGAAGCAGCCCCCTGCTTGTTGCATTCAGTCCAAATGCAATTGCAGTTCAGCAACAGGTGAAGAAAGCTGAATTTTGGCACAGAGTACATTCTGCTTCATTACAACTTAAATTTAGGCAAAAATGCATGTCATTTCCACAGTATCATGAGTTTCTGTATCTATCTACCTAAAAGGTATACAAACTTTACATTTTCAAAGTGCATTTAAAAGAAAGGTATATTACAAGCTCTTTGACTAGCCCAGTCCCTTCAGAACCTTCTTCCTTTTTTTATTTGAAAGGAAAACCCAGCATTAAGTTATTTGTTAACTTTAAAATCCCATTTGATTTTCTACAAGATAGGCTGACTAGCTCTCAAGCAAGGACATAGGCTTCTATTATAACATATTGGGAGCTTTTAAAATCAAAGCAATTCATAATACATTTAGTCAAATCGACACAATTCGGTTACAATATCTTTGTTATTTCTTCAGAGTTATGAAACATGAATTATAGCTCTGTAACCACAACACCAGTCAAAGAAATCTAATTTACTGCGAAGTCTGTTTGTACAGTCACCGTGTAGCTCAAGGCATACATTCGATTATTTCCTTATACTATGTCTTATATTAGTGTTAATGCAAATACTAGAGTGGTATTATAACCTCATTATATCTAATTTAAAATAAATTATTACATGACAGGGTTAAAAATATATAGCTATATAACAAATTAGAAGTAATTACACCATTAAAATGTGCATATATGGAAGCATATTTCAGAGTTATATGTATATAATACATATATAGCAAACATTCTGTTTTGGTAGCATACATATATTTTCATCATAGCCAGTAAGTTAGCCAATACTTAATTCAAATTTAAACTGAATTAATTTAACATAGTATAAAATTCCTAAATCAGGAGAATAGAATCATTAAAATTATCAATTTAAACCAAGAAAATGACTTTTACTACAAAATGAATGATTTCTCCATCAGTATACTTTCTCTCTTTTATTTCATTTATTAATTCTTCTAACAAGAATGAAGCGAATCATAATTTAAAAAAAAAATCTTGATAGCCTCTTTTAGACTGTCTTAGGATGGAAAGAGGTTTTTTTCCCCTCTCACTTTGCTGTCAGAAATGAAAGCCTGAGCTGCAATTGTTAAAGGTCTGAATTTGCATTTTTCAGCAACCCAGAGAAATGAGAGCTGTTTTTGTTATGATCAATGTCATTTGAAAGTTCTTGTCTATAGCTGTAGCGAAGTTGTTGGTCAGCTGTTTACTAGATATCTTTAAAGTTACCAGACAATCAAAATATAGAAGATCAAAAAGAGCAGCAAATACATACGTTATCTTTGTAAAATCACAGAGGATAAACATTTGTTCTGTAAAATTAAGCGGTTGCAGTGCCTGGTTCATTCTTTATGAGCAGTTAGTGCAGAAAACGTGCAGAAGCTAAAAATACAGCAGCCACCAACCTGTTTTTTTAATAGCTGCTATGACTTTTGATCCAAACTGTTTTCTCCCCAGCTTGTTGAGACACCTGGACTAGACAACCTCTTAGTGAAAAACTTGCCTAAGCCAAGACCTCTCAAGCTCACTATAATCTGAGCAGCTATTTGGAGGAGAAAAAGCCAGACAGACTCTTGGCAAGACCTTACTAGCCTTGACATGCCAGTGACAAGCACCAGCCCGAGTGTCGGTAGAGCGCACGTTCTCCTCTAAAGTGCTAGGACAGAGGATATCTTCACAGCCTAAAATCAGGCCAGTCCAGAATAGCTCTTCAAGTAAATGAGCTGGCTGAATAAAACAGGCAACCCTGGTCTTTTTCTGCAAGTGACTCTTTGCAGAAAGATACAGCAGAACACGGTGAAAGCCAGCGCAGACACGGGCCTGCTGAATTGGCGCGTCAGGAGCTTATTGCTGGCAGTACTGACAAGAAACGCAAAAGCCAGACATGTGCTGTTGCTAGGGGGATTTGAATTATTTTATTTCCAGTTTTCTCATACAACGTGGATTTACTTGTAGTATTTTTATTAGAATCAGATACTTGTATGTCCCCTGTTGTGATGTTGAGTCAGCCTGGAAAGATGCAGCCTCCTTTAGTAAGTCTATGTCCTGTATCATTTGAAATTCTGCTGCTGCAGCAATTACTATGGGAGGCTTCAGCAGAAGGTTTCAGTTAGAGATACTCCTCTGGCCTCTATTCACCCTTCACACAGCCTTCATCTCAGGGTGCAGGCAGCCAACTGCCCATTTTCAGTGCATTACAAGAAAAGAGAGGAAGAAATATAGTGGGTCCTCACTCTTTTGTAGGTCTTTGGAAGCAAGGCAGGATTATCTTCATCTGCACAGGCTGCCAGATGATCACCCAAAGTAGGAAGCTGTTGGCTTCCCTGTCCTATGTAGGATATTAGATACAAGCTCAGAGAGGTGTTGGGAGGAGAGTTCAAAGACCAAATGAAAAGTGTATATTCCTCCCTTGTCACCCTTTCAGCTACCCATGTCAGGCTATGGTTGCAGTTTTAGAGCTCTTGGTCCATTTTGCTAAAAAGAGGGGCTAAAATCATTTCCCAAAGAGGTGGTGCAGCACCATGGCAAGGCAGGCAGGCTGCAGGATCCTTCCGAGCCCGCTGCAGGTCCATGGACGCGGTGTTTGGAGCCAAGGAGCTCTGTCTAGAACACTGCGTGGCAGCCACCATACAGAGCAGTGGAGGCATTGCTGTGTTTCCAGAGTTCAGGGAGTTAATGCTTTACCAATGTCCAGCTGCTGCATAACTAAGGCAACAGAAATAATTTAACAGGTACTGTAATTTGTTTTTGTACTAGAATTCCATTATTCAAGAGTAATAGTGAAAATATATCAAATTGTTGACCCTTTGCAAACAGGCTTCAACATAAATTAATTGTTGTGTAAAAAAATGAATTTAATGTTTACCGTACAATTTGTCACAGAAATGAAAGCTCAATTAGAGTCTCAATGATTTACTAAAGACATTTAAACATAATGTCCAAACAATGCTACATAAATTAAACATGATGTAATTGAGTGTAACACTAAGTGGCTCATCACTGTTGATTCATGTGGAAATCACAGAAATTTTACTGATCATTATGCATTCATTCAGTATTAATGTGGATACCATATGTGCTTCCATAAGGATTCTACTCTTACTCAGCGTTCATTAAGTTTTAATGTACCATTAAAAAGACATCAAAAGATCCATCTAAAAATACCACCAGAAAGGTAGTTCATTTAAAGAGAGTTAAACATGTTTCACTTTAACATTAAAATACAAAGTAAGTCAATAATCAGCAGAAATAGTTAAGGAGAAAACACTGCTTAACTGCAAGTCAGAGTACAATGAGTATTTGAACAAAAGGCAGATGGATCCTGCCTGCTCTGGATTCATGGATAGTTGTACTCATAGGTAAAAGTGCTCAGCCTGCAAATACACAGTTTTCATCAAACTGATACCTTACGGTAATCTTCAGTATAGTGATTCAGTACAGTGAAAATTTTATTACAGTCAGATTGCCTAATGCACCCTTTTCATTGAAGGGGGATGAGACATGTATTAATAACCTGCCCACAGCTCCCTATTTTTCACATTTTTTTTCTCAGCTAGGCCTCATGTGCGCTGGTGAGCAACAGAGCTGTCCAGCCATGAACTCTGGCTCGTCTGTCTCAGTAACCACATTGCTCCGGCCGGGCATCTCCCACCTACGGATGTGCTTTCCATAAGAGCCACGTGTGAGGGCCCTGAGCACTTCCACTCTGTGCTCTGGGTGCCTGCACTTGGGGCCGAGGGTATTACAGCGTTGGCAGCAATGGCCCTGGGCCAACCCGCACCACACAGCCCTGCCTCCCGGGCCGAGCCCCCGCTTCCCGGGCCACTGTGCTCAGCTGAGGCTCCAGCGCTTGGTCCTCACACCGAGTTGCAGCCCAACTTGTGCCTGGCCATGGACCCTGCTGGTCCAAACCCAGAGCCTCAGGCACCTTCCCCAGCTCAATCCTGACCCTGCCTCATCCCTATGGTAACCCAGATTCCCAGCTCAACGTGGCGGCTGTCTCCAGGCCAGCCATGCTCCGCTCATTCCGTGAGTGTGGGACAGGGCCCATGCTGGGACCTGCCTCACCCTCCCCAAGGCAGCAGCCAGCCAGCTAAGCTGCTTCATTCCTCCTCTCTCACCGTTAGAAAACATGTTTATGCTTTGATGATTTCCTGGAAAAATAGCTAATGGTGATTTAGATTGGATGAGCTATTCTAATCAAACACAGTATGGTGGTAGTGTATTTCAAAAGGTAATTGCTGTCAATGAATGAAATAAGGTCAATAGAAATTCCCATCAGAGAAGTAGCTTGACATTTCATGCGTAGAATAAAGCTTGTGCATCTTACCTGCCAAAATAATCTTCTTATAAATTTAAATTAACAAACAACTATCAGAATAAATTGAGCAGCCTATGTATCATAGTTTCAAGTTTTCAGATTCTTTGTGCATTAGCCAGTTCAAAAGATCAGCTGTGAACCTGTGAATCAGATGTGATCATCTGATAAGTAAATCATCCCATGACGATCTCTGAATAAACGCAAATCAGCAAGGTTTTATCTACCTGGATATATAGTACTATTACACACAAACAGAATACAGGTGGATCCTCTCCTGCAGGTGGCTCACCATCACAAAAAGCCTTCTTTCATTATTTGCCCTGAAAAACTGGTTATCAGCCCTCATCAGACAAAGAGAAGCCTCATGTGAAGGCTGTGCTGCGTGGGCTGACACCCATGCCAAAGCATAAAACTTAGAGAGTATGCCAAAAACAGAAACAACTTGGAAAGAAACAAGCAAACGAACAAATGTAACAAATTTGGATAAATCTAGCTAAAAGAAAATTCCCTTTTCCCAAGATGTGGAGAGGGACATAGTATAAGACATGCTCAGACCTATATCTTTGTATTTGTGAACCCTGACGGCATCTAACAGACATAATGGCAAAAGCACACACATCTCAAATGCCAGTGGTACAGCCTCTCGTTTAGGTAAAGGCATGAGTGGCACAAAGAGTATGAATGGGAATTAACAAGTTAATGTCTCTTTCGTTAAAAGAATTGGAGAGGATAAAATCAAGCTAGCAAGTAGAATCATAATAAACAAAAAAACAGTTCTTTACACTGTGCATCATTAAGCCAAGGAACTCCTTGCCCCGCAGCACCATTACATTTCAGCATTTACAGACATTGAAAGAATCATTAGACAAGTTCTTGAAAAACAGAAACATTTAGGAGTATAAAATACATAGAGATCTTGGCTAAGAAATTTGAGCTAAAATTTGCTGGATATTGATCATGCTCACGTTTCCCCTAGCATCAACTTTTGATCACTGTCGGAAGGCAGGTAACAGGCTAGATGGACTTTTAGTTTGACCCAGTACAGCCATTATTCCATTATGTTCTAAATCCGGAACAAACATATGGACTGTTGCTTCACTTTCCCTGGTGTGGTAACCTTTATTGATGAAAGATGGTTAGGTTGTCCCAGTCAGTCTGTTGGTTTTGATACTAAATGAATCCTGCTCTTTTAGTCTTTCCTGATATGTCTTTAAAGGCCTTTTAGTTTTCATCTCTCTCTCACCCCAATTGCTTTCCTCCTTTTCCACACAGTCTAAAGAGTCATAATATAATCCAAGAAATAGCTGCTCCTTTTAACTTTTTTTCCCCCCCTCAACTTTCTGAAAGTTTTTCCTGCTAGATTCTAGCCAGGTTTCTGCTATATTATTGTTGCCCAGGGATGATCAGGCAACTTATATTTCATATCACCACCAGATTATGTTTTTGAATGATGTAGTAGTCATACAAGAAAAAGGACTTACCTACTTCCTTTCTCTGAAGAGATGGTCTAGTAGACCTTGAATTCTCTTTATCCTTTCATCCTGACAAATTTTCATTTTTAAAAGAAATGAGTAGCAGACAACTATAAGTAAATAAACAAATAGACCCACCATCCTCAGACACAGCCCTGAAGCCAACTTTCCCAAACCTCCCCTTCTCTGGCTCTCGCAAGTTCCAACAGGACAGAACTGGGTGAGCCCCAGACAAAAAAAGGAAGAATAAGAGTTCTGTTCAGTCACTAGACACGTAAAATTATTTCTGTAGAGGATAAAGTATCAGCTCTCCAGGCACACACTGTTGTAAATGATTACATTCTCCATTCCCAGCTTCCCTTTGGCATTTGCAAAAGGCTATTCTACAATTTTTATGTATCTGAGTGAAATGTGCCAGGCAATTATCCACAAAACACTTCAGTTTTAGTACTTCAAGTGATTTGAACCCTTATTTGAACAAAAAATTCTGTCAGCCAGTAGACTCCTTCAAAGTACTCGTGTAACTTGACGTGATAACCTGATCTTTTTATTTTAAATTCACTATTTATGGTATATCACTTAAGTTCTGTGTTCTCTGGCCTGCAGCTTCTGTATCAGCTTACTTCAGAATTAACAGGCTTTCTGATATATGGAACATACCTACATTTCAACAAGAAAGATTAGAAAAAAAGTATCTAATGTTCACATTAAAATAAAACAATACTATGACCATCCTGCTCTATGTGATGGTAATAATATAAAATAACACAGTCAGCTCTGTGCCAAGTCTGTAATTTGTGATGAAGTCTCATTTCACATACAGAATTTAAATAATAACTAATGCTATGTCTTTATGGGGAATTGCTTTAGTGTTAAATTATCCTCTGTTTCATATTAGTAGTGTTGACTTCTGCATGCAGGTTAGAGTAGCACTGACTCTCCCATTAGTGGCTACAACACACAATATTCTCATTCATAACTCACAGCAAGCTTAAACTTAAATCTGAGAAATGACCAGAGACAATTCTGAAGGTGCTGTAACACTACTGAAACAGAAGCAGCTTAGTATTCCAAGAATCATTGATACATTAGTCATCCTCAGGTGTCTTGGCAGGGGAATGTGTCTAATCAAAGCCACTGTAGACCGTAAGTGACAGTATTTCATTAATGAAGTGATTAGGTCCACCTAATTATGTGTGTTAAATGTTTGGGGATCTTTCGTATGTTAAAACATGTTAACTATCACACATTTGTTCAACATTTAAGTCCATTCTGAAATTCAGATACATACATATATATATATACATACATATATATATATATATATATATATATATATATACACACAAAATCCATGCAGAAAAAGGTGCAGTGCCCCATTGCTCTGACATTCTTCGGTCATGGCAGAGGTAGCAGCAGAACCCGGCACTGACAACTGCTTTTTTTTTAATTTCTAAGTTTAATTCAAAACTTTTGTTTTTTGAAGTCTGAAGGAATATTTAACACACATATTTCCTACACTAAATTGTGATTTACAAGACTTACAGATTTACGGTTTGCATAACCTGATGCAGAAAAATCATAAGATTAAATCAGTGATGGTTTGATACCTATGTCATTAGATATATAATAGCAAGATTATAAAATGTCTTACACACGTGCGCTGGAAGAAAGGTGGCAAAAAGTTTTGCTAAACAATATTGTCAGCTAGTAACAAAAAAATCACAGTTAATTTCACAGTATTACTGTGTGCAGACATTTCAGTTAAGTGCCAAGCAAGTTCATTTACAGAGACTCTAAAATTAAAGCTAAGTGTTTGTAGTTTTAATCTCTATTACATAACACGGTATTTTGCCCTCGGGAGTTCACATAAAAGGGCAATGTGCTTTTAGCATATGGGACTAAGGAATATACAGTTGTTAAACTTTGTAGTCAAAGCCAAAGAAAACAACAACTAAGCAAGGTTATTTGATCTTTTCCCCAACCCAGAGTAATCTGATTCTACAGTCCAACTGAAATAGAAAATATCATATAATCTTCTATCACCATTCATGCAGATTAAATTACGGTCATGTGAACTAACTTTAGTTGTCTTTGGCAGAAAATACAAAGCTCTGAGAACAAGCATGTAATCCCCTGCCACCCCAAGTACCGACAAGGAGGTTCCTTCAGCAGTGCCAGCTCTCTGGGACAGTCATCAGTATGGTACAGTATTTGAAACATTTTAGTTTTATTTTCAGATAATTTCATTATCACAATGATCACTGTCTTTTTTGTTTATTAAACTCCTGGGAGAGAGTTAAAATTTTTAAATTTGTCCCTCAAGACACAGTGAAAGTAGAAAAACTAAGCCCCAGTGGCGGCGGGGAGGAGGTTATCTACATCTTCCAGCTCACCATTTTGCAGGTGATGGATGAAGCATCCGTTTGCCATCTGACCTTCTGAACTACGAACTACCACGCGGATTTCTGGAGTTAGCTCTTGGCTGGAGGAAAGAACAGGACAAGGAGCAGGAAACAGTAATACATTTGTAAGGGACTAGGCTACAGAAGACAAAACATGAGAGAACAGCAATGTGTGAACAAATGTTCATCAGCTGTATTTATGATTCTTTTTATTTACTAGGACATTCCTGGAAGAGATTCATCATTAAGTTAACACTGTTTTACTTGTAATCAATAATCCACTATAAAAGTAATATAGGCTTTTTCAGATTATTGCACGAAAAATTGGCAGCAAACCATTAATAACTCTTCAAAATGCACTATTATAAATCAGTTTCTGAAACTGAGTTACAGAATGTCTCTATTGTACAAAATAAATATAGTGTTAAGGAATAAAAACTAATACAATTACTTTTATTTAAATCAAGTCCAGCAAGAAAATACTTTGAATTGGCAAAAACTCCCGCCCTTGCTGCATGTATCCACAATCTAGCTACTTCATCATGACTGTGATTACATTTCCACCCTTGTCCCCAAAAATCTATTATCTTGACAAAAATACAAAATAGATAAAATATAACACAAAGCATTTTTCTTAATGTATGCTCCCATTTTCATATCTAATGCTTCATTTATAAATAGAGGCTCTTGGACACAAGTATGCATTCTAATTCTCTTATTGTGCTGTTTAAAGATTAAAATACTTTACGTGAAAAGTCCAAAGCAGTTCATTCTTTAGTCAGACTTTCAGTGAAAACTTTTTCTTTTTTTATTCAAAACCAAAATTTGTGTTTTATCAGTAAGTGACTATATGCTGATGAATATTTTAAAATAGATTTAGTTCTCAAAAGATATTGTTTATATGAATACTATGTTAATAGTATCTACAGGTATTCAAAGAGCAGAGGAGAAAAGTCATGTAGTGCTACTGCTAAGAAAAGTTTTTAAGTAGTACAAAAATTTCCCATAATTTATGTCCTGATTTTTTTTGTGCTACCAGAAAAAAAAGAAAGAAGATTAAAAATACTTATCCCAACTACTGCAGCTGAAGGAACAAAAACAAATATCCATTTTTAAGAGAAATAAAAGTATTGAATATAATTAAGATTCTCTACTAATTACAAATTTAATTTAACAAAATAATATGGAGGCAACATTTGGTAGATTTAAATTCATACAATCTGTTAAAGTATTACACAATTACAAAATTACTCATCTAAAATTCTTACATTTAGAGAAACCTGTATTTTCAGCATACTGCTACATAATTGTTCAGTCTTGAAGGCTGAAATTAACAATTTTTGATTCTCATTCCAACACAAGTGAAGCTCATCTGCACCTTCTCTTAAACCTTTTTAGCAGCATTGTCAACTTTACAAGGAGAAAAAGGCAAAATATTACCATAATTTATATAGTCTAATAATCTTTCCTGGGCAAAGGACCCAACACGAAATTCCTATACCAATCGACAAAAATATATTAACATCTACTTGCATTTACACTTTCAATAATTTGTAGCTAGTATTGAGTTGGCCTATGAAGCAGTAGTAAAGTGCGAAATATTTAGAATAATATCTAGTGATTAGTTTTTGCTTCTGTAGAATACAAAGGAGTAAGCCTGGCTCTTCCATTGACAGACATAGCATTTGGTGGAGGACCAACCTAGAGGCAAAGGAAAAAGAAGAAAAAAACAATAAATAATGTTAGCATAGCTTTAAAGATTCTTCTGTCTGTAGAAGAATACTGCACATACTGCAGAGAGAAAACTGCTCATGAAAATTAGTAATACTGTTAGTTCAGTGAGCATGTTCTTCTCATCTCAAAGAACTCAGATGATTTCCAAACAAAGTATGTACAGTGAAACAAAGTTATTTAAAACGCATTTATCCTAACTAAAAATTCAACGCATACCTATTCAAAAAATGCATATTTTTTCAAGCAGGTGTGAAAGACTCAACTACAAGTGAGTGAAATATTATCACTCCAAGCAAGTAAAGTATTTTTTATTAAATACTGAATAGAACTGATTTCTAACATAAAATCTTTTAACATTCGGTTATGACATGGAAACAGCCTCTTTTACCAGCAGATAACTACCTTTTAGGGTAGATATAAGAACTTATTTTTCAAAAGGGCTGCGTAAACCAACAAATCCGAGCAGCGTCAGTGGAAGCTGCAGATGCTCCATAGCCATGAGAAGCACACGCCATGGTACAGCTTGCTGAGTACAGTGACAATATTCTGAAGAGAAAAACGGTCAGAAGGAAACCTCACTTGACCCATTTTAGGTTAGTAATTATTGAAGGCCCCATTCAACAAAAAAAGATTGGCAACACAAAAGACCACAGATCTTGGCAGTGTATACTGACCACTTATTAAGTAAAACAAGGAAAAAATTACAGGATTTGGCTAGTGATGCTAGCACTTGTGTCTCTTGTTCTGAGCGCTTCCCTCAGAAGTGAAAGGATGGAGGATACAGGGAGAGGTGCAAGAGGAGAGACGAGCGAGCAGCTGACGGCCCTTACACAGCACAAACGACAGCCAGGCGGCCAGCGCCGCGTCCACGCTCTGCCCGTACTGGCAGTCACTGCTCGTCCTCTCACTGCGAGTTCTCCGTGCTAAACAGAAAGACTTTTAAATCCTGCCAGAGGCCAAAACACCTTTTCCCTGGTCACGAACATGTGTGCTGCTGCATGTGTGCATGTGTGCTTAGGGTCAGAGTGAAAACAGCAGAGCCTAGAATTTTACATTTGGCAAAATTTCCGTAGTATCTTCCTTGCATTTGGCTTTTGTTGTTGTTGTTGCTGTTGTTGTTTTGGTTTTCGTTTTGTGTGTGTGTGTGGGGGGTTTCACCTCTTGTTTCAGGTTTCAGTGCTGCACTATCCTTATGCTTTTGGCAGCTTCATTGTAATCAGTTCTCCCTAAAATTATAGACCTCCCTCCAAAGTCTCTGCAAATATTATACTGAGAAAGAACATCTACCCATGAAGAAGGGAGGGAGAGGGGAACAAATTTCAGTAATTCCCTCTTCTGCCCAGTACATGCTTGTGCCTAGACTGAAAAAAAGACTGTATAGGTCAAATAAACCTGCCCTGAGAACATCACTATTGGAAGGTGACAAATAACCACACACTGAAGCTTTTCTCTTCATTGTCTAACAGGCTTTCTGAATTCTGAGGAACACTTCATAAATTTTAGTTTTTTAAATAGAGTTATAAGCTACCATGACTAGAGTCATGTTCACACATACTTCCTATAGAATCATTAAAAAAAAAAGTTCAATATTTTTTGCAGGGCAGTTATGCCTTGGGATAAAAGCTATAATAAAAACATATGCAAACAAAAGCTCAACCACTATTTCTGGTAGAACAGACAGATCTGACCTCCAAATGACTCTGAACAATACAACATTTGCTTAATCTTATCCGTTTTTTTTAAGTGACTTTTGGGTAGTGACAGATGGTTTGAAGCAATATTGTACTGTATTATGTGTCTCTCTCTCTGGCTACAGGTCAACTACTACTCGAACATGCTCATAACCTTTCTTTTTGTGGACGGTGAGGTGGGGAGGGTGGCATCTTCCCTCTCAGGATAGGAAGGCAGGTCTAGAAGTCTCAGAGAGGTTGTTGCACTGCTGCACTGACACAAAACCTTATATATTTGGCACTGGCTGACTAGCGCCAAAATGTACTGAGATCCAAATGGCCACTGAGAGAGATTTTGACCCTGAAGAATCAAGGGCTTCTATATAAAAAGAAAAAAAAAACCACCCACCCAGCAGATCATACAGCATTTGTTTTTTCAAGATGCAGATGGGAAAGGGAAGAGAAACAAAAAGCACTAGATTTCTTTAACTTTCTACAATAGGAATTTTCTTCATTACAGAATGTAAAGTGCTAATGCTGGGGTCAAAAAAGTTTTGTGTGAGACTATCATTCCACTGCCTGTTTATAAATTTAAAGTTATAAAAACTTTTTAAAGTGTGCAATGAAAGAAGTACAGATGGAAGTTTAGGAGAAAAGATTAAAACAAGAAAAAGAAAAAAAAAATCAAATAATACTTTTTTAGCCTTTAGGGGAAGAAAGTATACACAATCACCTAACCATGGATGTTGACAAAACACTGAAAATGTACTGAAGATAGCAAACAGCAGCAGGAGGCTTCAGCTATGTTTAAAAGAATTAAGGATTGATACAGGCTAGTAACTAGGAAAAAAAAAAAAAAAACACTACCTACAAAACATACGTTACCTGTCAGCCAAAGGCTGCAGCTACTTCAGGCCTTACTAGGATGAAGCTGTTCAGCATGAAGCTAAAACCACAGCTCTTCAATCATGTAAGGATGCAATAGATACTTAATTGATGGTATTTGTTTGGTATTGTTTGAAAACATGGACATCTTTTTTTTTCCTTTTCATTTTTTTCTTCCATTTCCCGGGTTTCTTTGCAAAATTAAATGCACCTCCCTTTCCATTGCCAAGACACTTCCTTACAGTGCTCCAGGCAAAGGCTGCTGCCTTCGAGCGCCAGGCACTGAGCTGGCAGGCTTGGCGGGAGGGCTGCGCGTTCCCTGCTGTGGTGCATGGCTGGAAACTCACCCTTTTCAACCTGGCAACAGCTTCTCCGGAGCGAATGGCAGCCAGGAGGCTCTGGTGGATCTGCTCGGGGTCGGGGCGCTGCAGCTTCGCTGCGGGGCGGCTCTTGGCGACAGCGGGTGGGGGGTCGGGGGAAGCCCCTGCCTGCCCCTGCCCCGGCTGCCTGGGCGCCCGCCAGTGCTCGCGCCGCCACCCCTGCCTGCCCCTGCCCCGGCTGCTCGGCAGCCGCACGGCTGCTCAGCTACCGAGGGACGGAGAGAGGGAAGAACAAAGAAAGAAAAAAACTTTAATCTGAATTAGTCACAAATGGAAAACAAACTCAACCTGGCAAGAAGTTGCATGCCAGACTGTGCCACCATTCTAGGGTTTGCTTCATTCAGGATATCAGAGATCAGCCACATTTCTACTATCGCTCTGGAAACTCTATATTGCCTACAGCACTTAAGATAAACAGATAAATAAATATAAGCACATTAGACACAACACTACGGCATCTTTACATACTCTGAGTACTTTCTTCTTTGAAGTAGCCACAGAATCAAGGAAAACTACTGATAGCCTCCACATGAGCTAGAATTTGTTTTCTCTACCTTTCTTTCACTATGCTTTCCCCTAAGCATCTAAATCTGACCTCCAAGCCTTCCCCAGGAAGAGCCACCCGGAGAATTCAGGAGCGCCCGTGAGCGGCAGGAGCCGAGCGCTGCAGGGGCACACAGAGACACAGCGACTGAGCAGAGACGAGCTCGCGGCTCCCGTGCCTGCAGGAAGTGCGGATTATAAAACATCCACGCTTTGGGACAGTGCTGCCTCTTGCCCTCTGAGCTCAGAATCAGAATATCGCTGATATGTACAGAACAGAAAAGGCGACCAGCAGACTTAGGCTCATCTTTTACCTTCACAGAATTTGTGAATATGTCATTATTTCATTGTGAACACTCAGTTCATACCAGTCAGAAAGCAGTTCTGCCAGAGCACCTTAGAACAGCTCTCTGAGTAAGAACACCAAGTATCTTTTTTTGGTATATCTGCATCTGCACATTTGCAGATTGATACGATAGCTGATTATTACTATTTTTGAAGCTTCTATCTTATTATGCTAGTGAAAATTTAATACACCTAGCTTCAGCTTCCTTATGCCATGATCACTTTGAAGCCAAACTCTTCGCATTGCTCACAGAATTAGATCTGAGATCAGTAAGTAGACAGAACCATAAAGAACAAATCCTGAGCCTTCTGGGCATAAAAAAAAGGTATACGCCATGTAAATGACTCCATTTTTTTTTTCTCTTCCAACTACAAGATTTTAATTATGGCAAGAAATAATTATTTCTAATATTCCGAACAAGGCTGTTTTCATTGTAATATTTCCTTTTTTCTTTAATTTCATTAACATGTTGCACAATGGCTCAATACCACCAAATTTTTATGGTATCAATACAGCATCTTCTGAGAAGCAAGCAGTTCAAAGACTAGCCAGGGCAAATCTCTCCTCTGCTGTAAAGGAGATCCCAGTGGATCAGTGTCTCCGGCATATTAGAAATAGGGGTTACCTTATCCGTGTGGCTGGTTTGTGACCCTCCTGTTACGCTCGGCAAGGAAGGGTTTTTCACTGCAGGGACGGAGGTAGCCAA
>NW_010586106.1:46139-57430 GCF_000705375.1 Tinamus guttatus
GGACTGGGACCTCCTGACTGCCGATGAGACAGCAAGAGCAAAAGGGGATGGTCTTGAACTGGAATATGGCTTTGGGGCTGCAAAAGTTCTTAGAGTTTTTAAGCTCAATGATGCTGGTTGACAGGAGGGGAAACTCAAAGGTTTGCTTTTAACAGGAGAGTTGGATGACACAATTTTGTTTTCATCATCATCTTTTTGCTCATCTGCTGAAGGAGAGAAACTACTTGCTTTATGTAAAAGAAAAGTAGTTTGATCTGGTGACAATTTTCTTTTTTCTATGTCTGTACTCTTAGCTTCATTTTGAATAGTATTGGGAACAGAAACAGTGCTTTTGGCAACTGCAGATGTCACATAATGAGCTGAAGCTCTTCGCTGCATTTGCAGAAAAAAAGAACTAGGTTTCATTGCAGGACTTAATGCATTCGACTTGTCTTGAGTCTCGGAAGAAGCGTTTGCATTATCCAAGCTTAGCGCCAGGGGGACACGTTGTTTGGAGAACTCCGTTTCTACTGGATTGCTCTTGGGAGCAATCTCAAGTTGAGAAGTCCCAGCGTGCTCAGAAACACTGTTCACTCTGTGCAGTGAACCATTTGCTGCTGTATGTTCATTTTGCGAACCAACCTGCAAATGATCCACACTTTCTTGAAGTTGAGGAATTTCAGTTTGCATTAATTCTTTGGAGTCTTCATGGTTCAGAGAGTTTTCCAGAGCAGACACCTGTTGATCCTTATAATCTGATGGAATTTCTGATTCTAAGCTTTTCATTACTTCCAAGGATTTTGGAGGCACTATTTTGTAAGTAGTCATTCCAATTTTTGGTATGTAATCTCTTGTAATTTCATTAGAGGGTTTAGGTTTAGGCTTGGTATCCTGTCTATAAAGAGGGTAACTTTTCAAAGGAGAGCCATCTGGAATTTTTGCTGTTGCTTCTGGGGAAGCAACATTATCACCATTTACAGAGCTGTGACTTTGATCTTTTATGGGATTTCCTTCTCCTTCCCTCTGAAGGTTTAATTCTGCTGAAATTTCTTCATCCTCTTGCACTCCATGCTTCAGCTGGAGACGGGGGTTGTTTGTATCTGTATTGTGTTGACGGGCTAGTCCCCTGAATGACTCAGGCTCTTGAGGAACAGTAATTTCCTTTACTGTAGTTCTTTCTAAATTGCCCTCTGATGGACCTGTCTGAATGGCAACATCCTGAGTTTTTACTGTGTCCAGACTGTTTCGATTTGACTTCTGCTCCTGTATTTCTGGAATCACTTGAGGATAATTCCTATGACTTACAGAGATGTCATTTTTACATGCCTGGCAGCTTGATAGTCTGTCAACTTCAAGCTTGTTTTCTCTAAAATCTACTGCAGTAATTTCTGTTGCCTGAAGTTCTTTTTCCTCTTCTGTTGTTGCAAGGAGTTTTGTACCATGGTCATCTTCAAGTTAAAGAGAGATTCTGAAATTAGTATGAATACTGAAAATATTTAACCTTCCGACTCAGTCACAAAACTTGAAATCTAGCATATTAATCTACATGGTCTGGTTCCTCACTATTTTTTTTTTTTGGTGTTGTTTGTTTGTTTGCTTTTCCTCCACACCTACTTTAAAATCCATTTAAAGACATACTTTGAATAATATTGCCAAAACAGAGTATTCTTACTCAGGTAATCTGCATTAATTAACAGGCTTCTGGTGTCATGCACCTAATTAAAAGAAAAACCTGTTCCAGAATCATTTTAAAAGTATTAATGAATTTCAGTTTATTACATTGGCATAGGACTAATCAATGCTGAGCGGTCTATTTTATCTAGTTTCACATCACTGTGGCTCTTGTTTACAGCTTTAATATAAAATATTTTGTGGACTGTAATTAGTTTATATGCGTAATGGAACAATTGGAGAACACATGGGCACAAGCAATACATCCAGCTAGGGTTTTCCAAGCATTCAGCAGGCCTGTTTGCTGCCTCATGGACTAAATGCACGTGGTCCACGTGGTTTCTCCAAAACACAGAAATATTTGGGTCTCAAATTGTTCAAATTACAATATTGCAAAAAAATGAATGCTTCAAAAATAAACATCTGAAGTGGCATTTTACAAAAAATGTCTCTCCCTATTTTAATTATATTATAAAAATGGCAGCAAAAGCTTATTTTAAATGTAAGCAAGACTCATGCAGTATGTTCATATGATTTACAGACAGAGATATTCTGACTATCAAGGTAGTGACTATGGAAAACTGAATGTGAATCTGAAAGATCAATGTTACAAAAAGGAGAAAAATCAATTAGTAAGGTCACTAGATTCACTGAAAAATGTACGAACCATTTGTACCTCTAGGATGCTGCTGTTTCCTTCCAAGTAAATACGTCACTACTTGTGTTTAAATATCACATTTTTCACACTGCAAGCCCATAGCAATTTCACTTGAACATCAAGAGGCCTCTCCCGCTCAGCACAGTCCCAGCAGGAGAACCTCTGCACCCAACCACCTTCCCTGTCCTCATCACAGCTCCACCCAGACCCATCCCCACGCTGCCACAGGACACTGCAGCGCAGCTCTCACTACTGCTATAGGAGACAAGGGGACAGGGGAAGGAAAAAAAGTAAATTCTGCTTCCCCTATCCCACAGGGTACATCAGAGTTCAAGAAAATAAAAATAATCTGCTTATAGTGATTCAAGCTCACTAAATTAAATTGCCATTGTTTTCAAAGGAAATGTTTTCTTCAAACTTGTTTGAAAGTATTAAAAATGAATGGTAACTACTCACCATCATTTTTGTTTTCATCCAAAATTCTGAGCTTCCTGTCTTTTTCAAAGGCAACTTGCTCAGTACTTATTTTAGTCTGGAGTCCTCTACAAAGCACAACAGTACATTAAATATGCTGGTATCACTCATTTCAGTAAACACAAGAAAAGATGCAAGAGAACTGGCAATATCCTCCAAACACAGATGGACAAAATAAAACCATTCTGCCAAACACTGGAATACTCAAACGATTATTTTTTTTTTAAGTGACAGGAAATGCTGTTATGATATTTTATATGCCAAAATGACATGCAGCTTCACTCTTCTGAACAAGACAACATTCAGTTTTCCTTTCCCTTCTTCCCTCCTTTTGTTTACTCCTGCACTTTGAACAACCTCCTTGCCAGTAACAGCTCAGCTCCAGCAAAGCCCCTATAGTGATTGTTTATCATTTATCTAAGTGTTCTTGGTGTCAAGACTTCTGATACCTCCAGCAGAAAGAATATGTCCTCGATTTTGCCACATATACAAAACACAGCAAGTTATCCTAGCCACTCATTGCATATGAAAATGTGCAATGCAGACTTTCCCAAGTAGTTGTATAAAAAAATTTCTGATCGTTTCAAGAGAAATCGTTAAAACAACAAGAAATATGCAAAAAAATGTTATGGCATGCTAAAGATTTTGCAAATGCAAATAACTTTTGCCCTCAAATCATAAGCGGCAAGAGAATTGTTCAAGTGCTCCCTTTTTTTTTTTTTTTTTTGGTGGGGGGGTAGAGAAAAAGAGGGAGAAGTAAGTATTTGACTTTAAAATGTAAATAAAAAAGATAATATAATATTCTAATAAAATATTCTAGTATATTTTAAAGCAGTTGAGCTTCAGACTTAGGTCACCATTTAAGATGCTTTTATTTTCACTAGTTACAAGTATCAGCATTATGAAGATGATAATTTATTTTCTACTTCAAATTAATTAGTTAGCAGGAACCAGGTAAGCTGAAATATCTGCTTGAAACAGTTTTAAATGATAAATTCTTCAACAACATTCCTCTTCATCTGCTTACACAGTCTAAAGCGTCCAATAAACCATTAAACACAACCATCAACTCTCACAGCACTTACTGAAAAGAAAGCTAAAGTTCCTGCACTTCATACATTTGAGAGAATGAAGTGCAGATATTCACAGGCCAAAATGTTTTTGAAATAAAGAAATAAAGTCCAGATTTTTTTTTTTTTGCAAAGCACCATGTGATCCAAACTGACTAAAAAGACCCTTGAAATACAAGTCCTAACTCCCTACTACCTTGGAAGTCCCTGGCCAGTCCCAGTTTGGCTCAGTATGGTGACATATGCTAACTGGGGTCAGTCTTTCCATTTAAATCAGGAAAAGCTGCCAGTTTACTTGTCCCAGGGAACACAGAGCTAGTGAACTAGGTGAACCCAAGGGGGCTTCTCTGGACACTCAGGGTTCATTTCAAGAAGGCCCTGCCTCCCGCTGGGTCAGCAGCTCTAACCACGCACTGAAGGGCCAGGCCGCAGCACCACCCAGAAGGAAAAGGAGTAGTTAAGGAAAGCTGTGTGTTTATCCTTTCAAAAGGAAGAATTAACCTTGACAGCCTACGGACCAAAAAGGTCAAGATAACTAAAATCTAGGCAAAAAAAGACAAAATTAGATATGCAAGCAGTAGATGGCTGTGCTCAGAACTGAGATAGTCCAGCTACCTGATCCCCACTCTCCACGTCCTACCCACCCCCCTCCCAAAAAAAAAAAAAATTAAGAGTGAAATTTAGAATTCACATTTAAAAGTCAATCCACCATTTTTCACAGCACATTGCCCTAGTAAACATGCTGGGTATTTTAGAGCCAGATTCAGCCTGCAGAACACTTCTTTGTCATTTTTGTTGAAAAGTTGGCTGAATCAGTGCGTCCAGAAGAGTGCTGCAATTGAAACCTCTGCTTATTAAGCTCATTCCTCTCTCACAATCCTCTATTCTGTGCTCCACAATGAAGCAGCACTCTGCGCTTTATTTGCCTCCCCCGTTCCCTCCCCAGTGCTCCTTTCTTTGTCACAAGGCGTACTTACTTGCCATCTGTGCTAATATTTTCTTGTTTTTCTTCCTTGAGGCTTTGTGTGTTGTCTACAGAAACACTGCCAGGAACTGGAGCTGAGGAAGCAGGATCATTTTTCTCAGTTTCCAAAGGTAGCTCAGCAGAGCTCAGGGCCGCAGGAGCCTCTGCTGTCCTCAGAGAGGGCTCTGTGCTCTCCGTCCCCGCTCCGTGGTGCACGCTCATCTCTTCGTTTTCATCAATGCCCTCCAGACCGCACTCTGTGCTCCCTCCAGCTATGTGGACGGAGGGCCAGAAAAAGTGCAAACACCAAACAAACACAAACAGCAATTCAGAGTGCAGATACAAAGAGACTGCAAAGTCAGCCTAAATAGTTTAAAGAAGGAAAATTGAGAAGAGTTCTATTCGTAATTCAGGGGGAAAAAAAAAATACTCGTTCCGAGTTTTAACTCTTTTTACAACACTTTATTTTCTACTCCTTTCCATTTATTTCTTTTTACACAAGAGCACATGCTCACTCCCATGCTACTGTCCGTATGTTTCTGTATCTGTAACTACTGGATACACTTTTCCTTTGTTCACCCAAATATAAATATAGAGCATATTCATTATATCCAGATTGCTTGCTACTTTCTTTAAATCTCCAATCAGGTTTAAAATATATGATTTGTTTAGATCAGTACTAATGTTAAAGAACTAAAAAACAAATCAGATCTCATCTTTGCTGGCGTTTTAAATAAGTATGCTCATCACTGTCAAAATTTTGCCTTAATTATCTTGACTCTACTAAAACACGGTTAGAAGTGTCTTGTGTGCTGCCCTGTGTTACCACAGAAGTGCTCAAAAAAAGCATGGAGCAGCATTAATCTGTGACAATAATAAACTTTTCAGCTAAATTATAGTTAAGCTAAAAGATTTAGTTACTGGTTTAGGATACACACAAGTCAGTATACCTAAAGTTAGACTAATCCATCCTCTTATTTGATTTCCAAAGGGACTCATTTTCCCCAGCTTTACTTTCCTGCCAGGATTCTTCCTACAACAAGATGTTGATTCATATTTTTCAAATATTAATAAGTAGGATGTACAATTAACCTCTTGGCTTTGCAACTTGCGTTCTGTAACACAAACCAAATAACTCTAATTTCATCTATATGGTGCAATATGGCACCTGGTAGAGCCACTGAGAGCAGCACAGCCATACAAGCAGTGCATGCTGCCCGAGCCGAGCAAGCAACCCTGGGCACTTGCTCTCAGGCTTTCAAGCAGTTCAGTTTCAGACTCTTGTGGAAAAGTTGTATCAGAAAATTTCTAGGTGTAAACCTACCCTAAATAAAGGCAAAGAATGATAATAAAATACTGAAGTACACAGTGCTAGAAAGTAGCAGATTGAAGAGTATAAGCTTATTTGAAGAAAAACCTATAAACACACCTCTACACACAGGTGCTGTACTTTCAGAGAAGTACTTCCAGAGAAGCACAAAGTGTCACAGAGACTAAATGGAATGACTTTCAGGAAATCTCTGTTCAGAAGAACTTTGCTCTAACAAGCTCATCAGCTAAGCCTTCAGCAACAGCAATGCACAGGCACATAGCAGTCAGGAAAGCCAGAGTCATTAGTTCCACATCGTTTTTCTGTCGTGCTGCCCTGTCATACTGCTTTGGGGCTGCTCTGTAAGCAACATGGTCAACATCTGCCGCAAGTGCGAACGCAGAGGTGATTTAGATCCCCAGGGCAGGTGGGGCCAGACTGCAACATGCTGCCGCTTACTCTCTGCCCCGAGACCTAAGCACACCCGTACACACATGTGCCGCACTCGCCTCAGACGGCCTCCCTAGGCCCCTTACAGACAGCAACTTCTCTGTTTTTTTTTTTTTTTTTTGCTTTTCCTTCCCAGCTCTTTCATCTCCACCTATGGAAAATGCATGCATGCAGCCTAGTGTTTTGGGAAACAATTTCAGTGGTAGCACTATGGCTTTATACGTACAGAAGTATAGATGTCACAAGGCAAAAACAAAAGTGTGCAAAACTCAGATAAACATCAGATCTGCTGAGATTGTTCCACAATCACCCACTTCCAAAACACCATCTCTGGCACAGGTGAGAAGCACTAGTATGCCTGAAAAGCGGACTCACAGAACCTCCATCCCAGAGCTCAATATACTATGGAAACCGGAATTACACAACAAAACACTGCCAGTATTTCTGACAAGACAAATGGAAACATTCTGGAGCTGCTATGGCTTGGTGCCCAGGCGTTGCTGTCATCTCTGCTGCTTTCCTCTGGAGAAGTATTACAAAGGCTGAGTCACATCTCCGTGGATGGGACGGAAACGCAGTCAGCCCGGGTCAGTATAAGACCTCACTGACACTGCTGCCAGACAAAGGCCTCTGTCCTAGCACCTTCACTGTGCTAGGAACTGGATTAATCTGAACTGCAAATGTAGGATTTCAACCAAGAAGCAACTCACACTATTTGCAGGGAGTGTTTCGGACTTGCTTGAGGTTGGTTTCAATTGGTGGCTTTTCATCTGTTACTGGCCTGCCATGGCTGCAGCAGGTTAAAGTCTGAATTTGGTCCAAAACAAAGCGAAACAACAACAGCTACAAAAAACAACCATCCCTCATTTATATCATTCAGTTAACTTGCCAGAGCAACTGTTCTAGTTTTTTGTGGGTCTTTTCTCTAGTCACAATTTAGAAGTTTTATATGCAACATATCACTAAGCATTTATCGCAACCCCGGCTAGATACTGTATCCATACTGATTCCTTGCTCTATGTTTGTACCTGTACATACATATACCATGCATATGAAGCTGTTTTATTTCTGCACAAGTGAACAGTCTCAGATAACAAAGCATATGAATTGCACTTTTGTCTGCACTTAATTTAATGCCCGATCTTCTCAGGGAATAAGCTTTAAATAGTCCTAAGGGAATAGTGTTAAAACCTATGAGACAAAACTGTGAAGAAATGCCTGCTATACCCCCAAAAGTCTCACTTGAGTCAATAAGAATACTCTTTACCCAGCAGATAAGAGGCTCATACTGCTTTGCAGCCATTATGCTTGTAAGTACCAAAACCAGAAAGACTGACTACATCATGTAAATCTCTCAGTGCCTTTGCTCTTGATGCCTTCAAAAGTTCTTAAGAGATATTGTAACTAAGAAGATTATAGCAGGAGATTTATTTAACAGAAGACTATTTAAAAATCAGTAATTCTTTTTTATTTTTTTTAAATCATTTCACCCTCTCCCCCAGAAAAAAAAAAAAAAAAAGACTAAGCGTTAATACAGTTTAGGGAAGGGGAACAAAAATCATAATAGAGTAAAAAAATGTTGCTTACAATCCAAAATGTTCAAATTATTTCTCTTAAAAGTTTTTTCTAGTAGATGCATATGTTCAAGCCACTTCTGTCTCAGTACAGTCTGTCTTTCCACTATGGAAATCTGAAAATACCATTTTAAAACAGAAACACACTGCTGCAATTATACAGAGTAATTCCACTTAGCAATGCACTACTTGGACACTAAATAAATTTCTCAATCATCTGTAATGCCTCATTATAGGGCAGAAGGTTATACTATATCTGCAGCTTAATTTTATTATTTAATAAGGCAGCAGTGCAAAGCAGAGCTACTTTGTGAATGCCAGTCACAACTGAACAAAAACTACCAAGGCTTCCACAAGACTGATACTCAAAGCAGTGTTAAAGTGGAAAGAAATACTAAATAAACTTAAAATTATGTCCAATTTAACAGTTAAAGGGATACTAAACTATTACATCTTGTATATTTAAACCCATTCTCAATTTGATGCATAATTTTTAGGGTAGGGATAAGAGAAGAGTAGCACAACTGGACTTACTGCCTGTGAATACTGCTTCTCATGGCACAATGGGCTTCCCTGAAACGACCTTTCACAAAAGGCCATAGAACAGCCACCAGAGAGCAGCAGTAACTCATAAGAAAAAAAATGGCAAGGAAGCTGTGCTGTGGGACTATGTCTTTACATTTAAAAAAAAAAAAAGAGCATTATAATGAATCTTCAGCACAGGATATGGCATGAAGATATCACAAGCAGTACAAGCAAATAAATACTGAGAAAATAAATCCCAGGGCTCAACAGCTCAGTAAAGATGAGTTCATTTTATCACAGCATGATAAATTTGCTCACCTGGGACCTATCACCTGAGGATAAATAAACTTTTAAACACAGAAAATTAAATACTAATAAACACTCTTCAGAATGATTTACTTAACAGTATTAGAAGTCACTATCCTCCATCTGCTAAAGGAAAGGTTATGTGTTTTACTTTTAACTAACATCATACATGAAGATTACGTAACATTATAAAGAAGAATACTACAACCAATATTTAGATCTTATTTCAGGTGCATCAGGATACAAGCGAAGATATTTTCATCATTCAGATGCTGGAGAGAATTTTGTTTGTGCCTGGCAAAATCAAAGCTATGATAGACACACGCTGGAACAGCAGCTTTGATAATATCAAAGGAACACTTCAGAAATAAGGTTTGCTGGCTGCAATGATTTATAAATTAAAGAATATAAACATTAGAATGACAACAGAAAAGCAGCCAGGGGATTTGCAAAACAGATCTGTTATTTTCAAAGGGAATTCTAAGTTTGGTAAGCTGAGTCTTCATTATCACTTAATAATTACATTCATGTTTTATAACTACAGCTTACAATTTCTTTACAATCTCTTTCATATGGTGCTTTAAGCATGCCTTCAAGACTAATTCAGATTTTCATACTTGGATATTTTCCAAATGCCAGAAAGCCTTGTATTACAGAAGGAAAAGTTACAGCCCTCAGTGTTTACTGCACTTTTGCAAAAGGCTCCAAACCCGAACAGGAAGCAGACAGAGAGGATGAACATTTGAACATCAGCCACTACTTTCTAGCAAGGTAATTCAAATCTCTGGTGAAACTCAGTGCACATTAAAATGCCAGATAATTGCAGATGCACTATTTGTTCACACAGTCTAGCATATGTGTTATAAGGTTCTAAAAATATTTTCACTGTGTATATTATTGCTTCCAACATTGAAGTGCACACAAATATATAACAGGTCTACAACCATACCTCTCTACATCGTCAACCTCAACTGCATAGCATTTGTACTTTGAATTTATTAAGCTAGATATTTTTATTCTTACAGAGACTTTCCTGCTAAAATTTTAACATAGATATTCTCTGAAAATGTACACAAATTGAGCCCAAATTCAATGATTACCAACAATTTCTTTTCTCGTTTGCCAGGAAAGTTAGGATGGCAGATGACTGACTCTACTCTTGTTGTGTTTTACCAGTCCAGCCAGTTTGACTGGCATCCCCAATAAACTAGCTGGAAAATACTCAAGAGTTCCTGTCACCTGGTGAGAAACTTGAGTGTTTAGCCTCACACAGTGCCTGTGGCACTCCGCGTGCTTACTATTGATATGCTTCATCCTTGCTGAAACGCTTCGGCAAGTGGTTTTTCCGGACTGCATTGACACTTACTATTCTAAAAGCACTTGCAAATTTTAGAAGACTCTTAGAAGCTCTGACTTGATTCTTGAGTCTGAATCCTACCATAAGGTGCTTACAAACAGCCATATTGAACTTAAAAAAACAAAAAGTTATTCAGCAGATAAGTAACTGTATTTTACTCTAAATATCTATACCTTTGTATATCACAATTTATTTTTATATGGAAGTACAACGACTTATGAGTACATTTTATGTTTACAACTCAGGTTTTCAAAGGCTGTTCAAGATGGAAGCCAAAAGGCAGGCACAGGTTTGCTCCTAGACTCAGAAGGTCAAGGGCACACAAGAGGAGTTTCTGGAAACAAGACTGGACTTCAGCTTTTGAATGACTTGTTATTGGGTATACAAAAAGCACTAAAATTTGTGACTAGTTTGCACTAGAAGGGGGAAAACAGGGATAAATGTTTAGTTTTCTAAAATGTAAAGTATCGACAATATAGGTACAACTTCTTGAATATAGTATGATAAAATGTCTTTTAGAGAGCCATATTCTGCACTTGAAACCATGAATTAACTGATCTGAGGCCTTGTAATAATCCTGCACCTAAGATACATCTGCAGTACAGAAATTTATTGCTATGAATTATAAAAGCTTACTGTAAAATAGATTTCACAAACACATTTGGAAAAAAACTAACCTGTTTCTGTCTGTATTTCAGTGGCTTTTTCTTCCACAGTATCCTTAGCAGGTGTTACTGTAACAAATCAAATAAAACTTTTTAATAAAAGTATTGCCTCTTAATTTTTGCACCACAAAAACTCTAGACAAAGTGTTGAATTGTGATTTTCAAGAAATACAGCTTCTCTAAAGTAATCAAACATTGTCACACATCCCAAATTGTTTAATCTCACCACTTAGGTATTTTTGAAACTAAGAGAACTGAATTTTTAGATCAAAAAGAATTATAATAGCAT
>NW_010586106.1:65921-119012 GCF_000705375.1 Tinamus guttatus
CAGGACACAATACACAAATTGAAAACTTCTGTTAAACAGTGCTCTCTTGTGGTTCCGTGCATTAGTGAAAGAGTCACGGTTTCAATTTTCTTGTTTATGGATCTAGCATAAAATCTCCCTCTGATTTGTATTTCATTTCGCTTTACTTTTTATTTTTCTAGCATGCCATCCACCTCATTTATTAAAGACCACCTTTAGGTTCTGGATTCAAAGCAAAGTATTAAGTTCAAAATACAGCAGACACGTAACAGGGGTATTCCCTTATATCAAGTTTAGAGATAAATGAAGCAAATGTAACTAACCTGTTCGTTCCTATCAAAACTGTTAGATTTGACAATATCAGATGCTGTTTTGACCTGGGCACGCGCAAGATCCTGAGGGGCACTCTGGGAAGTTGTCATAGGTGGTAAAGGAGCTCTCCGCTTCTTTGGCATTTCAGATGGCAAGGTACTTGAATCATACTGCTTGCTAACAGTGTTACACCTGGTGATAAAAGTTGGCCTTGGCTTGCTCATCAGTGGAGTTGCTGGAGCACTGGCAGCCTTGGAGGGAGGAAAAAAAAAATCCATATCCTTTATACTTTCTGTAAAACAATCAGCATATTGAGGGGTTTAAGAATATGTTTGCACAAGTCTGGCTCATGTAAAGTTATATCTTACTTGTTCTCGTTTCTTCTTACTTCGTTGAAAAAAGCTGAAAAATCCTCTATTTTCTCTCTCCTTCAAAACATCTAAGTTTTCAGACATTTGGTAGGAGTCTAAAATGAAAAAAAAAAACAACAACAACAACAAAAAAACCCCACGTAGTTCTAGATGTTATTTATTGCATAGATTTTTTTCCTGCATTCTTATAATTTCACTGTCTGTCATCAGCCTTCTGGAAGGATACACCAAGCACACCATAAATCACCTATATTAATAGCTTTGCCAAAAGCTACACACTGACCAGGTTTCCTAACATCAGTGTTCTTCCCCTCTTCTCAGAACTCAAAGCACATGAGCTTCAGCTACGCTTTATACCCTCACCTCTCGACCCAGACCACTCAACTCGTCATAATTTATGATTCATTTAACAAAGTCTCCAGAAGGGGAAGGAGCAGAAGCCTCTCCAGTTCTCAATCTCTAGCAGCTTAAACTCATGGCAAAGGGTGAAGCGGGACAGGTCGAGTACAAGCCTGCCAGTAACAGGCTATGGAAGAACATCACTGAAACGCTGGCAGGCACTAACCTAAACGTAACTGTGTGACAGTCATGACAAGATTATCAAGTCCATACTGGGATCTTGCAGAACTTATCCTCTTTATATAGCCCTATTCCTGCAGAAGATTTGTAAATTCAAAGGTTGTCCTTCTTTAATTTTGATTTGATTTGATTTGAATTTGGTAAAGAAATAACATTTAACACAAATGCAAGAACCAACAGGAGGCATCAGGAAGACCACTGTGGGACTCTCGGTGCAAACATTAATATAAATATAACTGTTTTAAGCTGTATAACTGTTTAAAATTGACCTAAGTAAAAAGGCACAGAAATACTTTACACATATCTGGGTACATCCACTCCTGCACTAAATTTTTGCTTATGCATCCTTGGTAACACAGAGGTAACCTGTTTAATTTTACAGGTAAGTGATGATATAATGGGAATGGATGTTAATGTCACTCAAGTGCCACAGTTTCACAACCTGTTTCACTAAAGCATACCTTGTAAAGATGGTAAATTTAAATCAGCTGGTGATGTGGCTACAGAGAGACAAAAAGAGAATTTCAGTGTGAATCAGGGATGCAGCTGTAAGTTACACAAACACAGAATACCAAGCTGAGTCTTCAACATTAGGAAAAATATTTGGGTACCTTCCTGAAGTAAAGTAAGCTGATGCTCACCTTTAAACTCTACTTAATGCTGTATGCCACTTAAAAGCATAAAATGTTTTCATGAGTTCATAAAATGAGAACTACACACACACACAGAGCTTCATACAAACTGCACAGTTCCTTATGCTCTCTCTTAAGGATTTCTGGCAGTTTGATTCAAATGACGCAGGCTGGCGGTTTGGGCAGGGAGCACAGGGAGGACTGCTAAATTTTGGCAAAATAAAAAAATAAATAAATTCATGTCAGACTTCTCAACTATAAGAATACATGAACTTGTCCCAGCTTCAGTTTTGTGGAAGACTAGTGACATTCCTCAAATTGCTGGTAAATGAATTTCTTCTGAAGCAAAAACTCAGACAGTATAGATATGGAAATACTAAGTAATCATCTTTGCTATTAAAAATTTACAAGAACTGTCTTACCTCGACTGATATCCATGGCATATAGTTCTCTCAGTCCAAAGTCATTAAGAGATTTTGTCACATCCAGGGCTTCTTGGGACTGGTAGTTCTTCAACAACACAGTGTGCGAAGGATCAAACTCACATTTACTGGAGATAATCGGTATGAGTTCCTGAAGCGGTGCATGGGGACTGACTCTTACTACCGTCTTCTGGGTCTTCTTGTAGTTTATGACTACTCTTACAGTTTGCTGAACAGAAAAGCACTACAATAAGTCCCCAGCACATAAATTCTGAAAACAGCTGGCACTTTCATAACAAATTTACAGCAATCATATGAATTTGCCTTAGAGTCAACTTCACCAATGTTTTATAAACAATCTATTAGTTTTGTTAGAAGGGAAACTAGGAATTTATGACTCCCTTCTGCTCAAAAAGGTGGCTCAAACAGTCAACTTTATAAACTGTCACTTCTCTGGCCAGAAGGGTATATGCCTGGATTCAGTGTCACCTCCTGGATTAAATCAGGTAGCAGTGTCAGCCAATAAGCTGTGCGGGGGGAGAAGGAAGGTAAAATGGCAGCACAAGAGCTCCCATGACCATATACTAGCGCTTCAGATAAATTCTAAAATGGTATTCCTCTACGTGGCAGAATGACAAGAGAAGGAGGAAAGATTTATACAACTCCCAGAGGCAGCTGCTTCCCTAATTCTGAAAGCTCTTGTATTCTTAAGCAGCAGTATATAAGAAAAGCAGAGTGACGACCAAAAAATAAGCATTAAATAAAAATGACCATGCAATCAGAAGGACTCACATATCACAGCACAAGAGATGTGCTACAAATTCTTGATTTTCAGTTTCTGAAAAGTTTGTTGTATTCAATTCATCTTCCAAATTTGCCAAAAGGATACTAAGACATGGGATCGTAAACAACCTTTGAACATTTCTTTCTTGCAGCAGCAAAGATGCTGGAAGCAATGAACCAGGATCTATTTTACCTAAGAGGAGGTTACAGAGCAGATGGAGCCCAACTTTTCACAGTGGCGCATGGTGAGAGAAAGAGAGGGAGCAGGAATAAATTGAAACAGACTTGGCTACCTGCTCACCTTGTTGATTAGAATACTCTTTCTAATTTATTGATAGGTTATAACCTTAGTTCTCACCTCTGGTATCACTGGAGCAGGTTTCTTTTTATCCATTTGCTTTGGCTTTACAATCACCTTTTCCACTTCAAGCATTCCAATAGGTGTGTTGGGTTTGAATTTAATCTGGCTATTTTCTGCTGACATTAACTCAATAGTATAACTTGAGGGATTTAAACGATACTGTGCACAGAGAAAGATCAGCAAGTCCATCATGGGTTTCCTGTAAAAGACAAACAACGTGGTCACAGCATAAGATAATTAAGCAAGCTGTAAACCAAAATTTATTGCTAAATGTTTGCCCAAGTCATTCTTTCCTTTGCATGACTGAATAATTACTGTCAGGCACAAACTTTAACATCAACATCTAAAATCCTTACAAAGAAAATGAACTCAGCTTGCCCAAAAGTATGTTTAGTGCTTGAGCAAAGCGGGAAATTTTTGCTTGCATGAAATGATGCTTTTCCCGAAGCCAGCAGGGAGATGTGGATTAGTCACTCAACAACGTTTATAGTCACTCAACAACGTTTAATGGGATCTGCAGCAGTGATGATCACAACGTTTATAGTCACTCGTCACGTTTAAAGTTTAATGGGATCTGCAGCAGTGATGATATTAAGATCATTCTATTCATTAAGAACAGCTCCTTCCAAGGCTGGAAATTTTGGTATCATTGTGAGGAAGGGACTTTGTTTTCAGAAATTCTAAGCATTGGTCTTTTTTGAGTGAAAAGGAAAAGAAGCTTGTGGAAGCCACTCAGACACTGTTTAGGGCGTTCTAAAATGAAAACCATGTTTAATACAAATTAAAAGAAACAGCGAAATCACAATATAGTGATTGAACGTCAATCCTTGAGAAGCTCTGTGTGATGGGATTGATATGCTTTTCACAAAAAGAGAAGGCAACCCAATTTTTTTTTTTTTTTTATATGCGGTCACTGACTGCGTGCCTTTTTTTTTCCTAGGTGCTCAATGAGAAACACAACTTAAAGATCAGCTGAACATTTCCTATTGCTAATGTACTGAAATCAATGAAGCTGTACTTTAAACAATAAGAATGCCACAAAAATGCTAAATGGACTGAACGGAAGGAAAATACATAAGCTTTGCATGTTAGTGCAACTGAATTATGAATAAGGTTATCATACTACCATATCACTGGAACTCTTCATTCCTCAATTATTTTTAGAGGTGGGTAAGGAGCGTTTCATTTTAGCATTCTTCACCACTTCTCAGTTACAGTTAAAAATAGGGAAGGCTATCACACAGTCTCACAAGGATATTATGAAATTAAATTAAAAGTTTGTGAAGCAATCAAATACTATGTTGAGAACACTGAAGTGTGTAAAAGGAAATTAATATTGGGTTTAGATAGTATGGTGCTATCTTAAATTCTAGATGTAATCTCTTCACAGATGCTACTATGGTGGGAGATAGTTTCCACAAAAAGCTGAAAGAATCCTAGATAATACCAGTTCCCATAACTATGATATAATTCGGCAAAAGGTTAATAATGACTAAATGTTGGAAATTGCTGTGAATACTGGTTTGGGGTTTTGTTTGTTTGCTTTAATCCTAAAATATAATTCCTTTTTCAATTGCTCTGAAACACGGGTTGCAAATCCCTTGAGCAAACCTTCTTCTAGTTTTTATAGTCTGAGCTGGAATCTGTCTGCACATGCTGCACTTCCATAAGGTAAAAACATGCACGACGGACATGTTTTGCTGTCAGCAGACTGACAGTTCTGCTTGTGGAAACAGACCAGCAGGTGTTTCCAGAGGAATGTTTCTACCTGTGTGAATGGCAGAAGAGAATACTTGCAGGAGAAGATGGCAGGAGAACCAATAAAGCCAAAAGTCTACTGGAAGGATGCTCCAGTTGCTCCAGAAAGTATGAAAATGCAGCTACCAGTCTGAAGAGGTATAAATACAAGAATGGAAGCAACACCCATCAAGGGTGTTCATCAAGGCGATACCAACTGGCCTGAGGAATACCACAAGTAATGCATTGAGCACTGCAAAGAAAATAACCGTTGCTGCCTCCATACACGGTTGCAGCAGAGCATGTACTTCTGTTCTCCTCTCACACACATCACAGCCTGCTCTGAGGAGAAGGAGCTGCTCTTCCTCCTGTGCTCCCAGACCACGGCGGGGGATCTGCGCTCCCCTCACTGCGGCAAGAATGTGAAGGGAGCTGTGAGGGCAGCTCTTCACATCCCCGAGTTCCTCTGAGGCCAAGGCGGGGGGAGAGGAGGGAGGCAGAGAGGCAGCAGACAACCGTTTTAGTGACCTTGCTGGTTATCAGCTTATCCAATAAGTTACCCATTAGCTTTTTCTGGTGTATTTTTGTACACTGCCTAGCTTTAAAGGCTGCCATCTCCCTGGCATTCAGTTATAGGTGGAGAGCAAGGAAACAGACCACTACCAGGATGAAAGGGTGCAAGGAGAGACTCTAGAAAGCTGTTCTCGAGCAATGGCAATGTGAGGCCTTGCCCCACTGTCCTGCAGGGGTCACAAGAAATCAGACCATAAAAGCCAGAACTGATTCAGTATTGATTTGCTTTCCGTAGGTACTTCCAAAAAGTGACCTGTCTACCTGGTCATGCCAGATCACAAAGATTTTAAACAGAAAATTTTAAAAATGCTCTTACAAGCAACAATACTTGAAAGAACAAGAAATACTTCAAAGAACTTGAAAGAAATCAAACGAAACAAACATACACACCACCAAAAAACACTCTAGATCCTTCAGATCTCACAGAATAACATTGCACATCTTCCTTCATCTACTTTCAATGAAATGTTTATTTGCTACAACTTTAGCTTTATTATACTTTCCAGTTTTCTGGAAATCCCTGGTTGTAAATTTGCTTTGGCACTGCTGCACCCCTCATCTATTTTCTTCTGGTTATTCCTACCTGACCAAATAGCAATAAGAAGCAGCTCACAGGTGCCTCTTGTTACACAACATGATCATAATCAGATGATGAGCTCCATGCAGGAGGTCCCAAAGCCAGATTGGGTCTGAGAGAAAGTTAAATTTGAAACCAACAATGGAGGACCAGGGAGCATAAAAAATACTCCTATACTCAGAATTTTTTTCAAGTGCCATTTTGTTATCATTTTTACAATACCATTTTGATGAATCAAATCTTGACCACAAAATGTTTACTATAGTCATCTGATAAATAAAACTGAATACAGCAATGTAGCAGTATCTTACAATAATCTGAGTAAATTCCTAAGCATATTTTACAATTAGTCACTTCTGACCAAAATCCTTCAAAACAAAAAAAATGCTGAGGAAATTACTCCAAACTGCCTTCAGTGTTGTTAAATACTTTGAATCTTTGAATAGTGTTTGTGACTTTTTACTTATCACATGAAGATACATATTGAAAAATATTTCCATCTGTCAACAGTTTCCCCAATTCTCCAGGAAATGCATCTTCAAGTAAAGAAAAGGTTGCATAATATGCAAGATTTATAGATGGTTATCAAAAAAGATTTCTGCAGAGCAAGTCACATTTCCTTTTGTTCTTTCCTAATAGCTTAGTATATCCATCAAAATGACTCTGCTTTTCTTCTCTTACTTAGAATGAAATATTGCAGAAAAATCCCACCAACTCAACTGAAAAAACTCGAATCACTTTTACAATCTCAGGATTACTCCAAACTATTAACTTGCCATTTGTCACAGAGGCACTCAATCTCAAGGTAGCTTCTGCTGTAGAACTTTTGCTCTGTATGACAGCAGGTAATATTAGAAAACTGTATAAATTATCTGCAGACAGATTTTGTTTATAAGAAACAATGTACAGTATTTTGTATTCACAAAAGCATTGCTTCTATCAAGAGTGAGTCACAAATTTTTGAAGTCCAACAATCTTTTAAAATGTGTTGTTTTTGGTGGGGAGCTTTGTTAAAAAGCACACTGCACTCAAAATTATGAGTTGAATTGTCTTGCCTTGTACACCAAAATTATCGGGGTGGTAAAAGCTGTAACAAATATTTGTTTCATTTCACTTGCTTTCTGAATCCAGTATTTAAGGAAAAAATATATCTTGTTTCCAAATTCCTCTCCAATCATGAGAACTAGAAACTTGCTACTTAAATAAATAAAAAGTAGAGATTTTTACATGACCAAAAATCAGGAACAAGGTATTATCGTCATGCAACTCATGGCAAGCACCATTGGATGAACACAATTCTGTTGGTAGCCACAGGAAGTATCCTAACAGGAGGTGGAAGAAAACAAGCCAAAACCCTCACACACCTTTGCTTGCCATAAACCTCTGCTTAGATAAGTCTATAGCTCCATGGCCTTCCTTACAAAAGTATTCATTAATACTCTGCTCTACAAAGAAAAAGACATATTGTTTTGATGTAAAACAAACAAAAAAACAAAAAAGCAAAACACACTCCCGAATTTGTTAATAACAAATATAAGTACAACAGACTTTGAAAAGTAGGGCAACACCACAAAGCTTGTTATTCACTAGCAAGCTATACAGAGTAAACCAATAGTTTATTAAGCATATCCTAGGGACCCAAAGTACTCAACAACGGATCAAATGGGAATTCACAAAGGGCTCTAAGAGAACAGATTCAGCAAATCTAAGTTCCCTCTGAAAGGCAGCTGAAAGTCCTGAAGTCCCCAGAATGCTACCCTGCTCTGCGTTGCTTTGCTTGACATAACTAGTGCTACCCCAGCACGGGGCCGGGGAGCAAGCACAGCCGAGTCCACCCGCCAGCCGTACAGGAGCTTCGAGTGCAGCGCAGCATCGGAGCACACACTTGTACAGAACCTTAGGTTCCCTGGTCCTACTATCATAATGAGAAGTAAAATACTATTTTCACCTTGGAAATTTTAAAACCCTTCATCTTTGGCTGTGAACAAAAAAGACTAGTTAGTAGCTTCTCTGTTCTCATCATTTCTGGAGGGATCTTGACTATTTATCCACAAAACACCACCACCAAGAGAGACCACAGCTAGGAGAAGTGATCTGAGGCCTGCAAACCCCTTCCTGAACACTGGATAATTATATACCGTGTAATTTGAGGAGTGAAGGTGTACACCAGGTTCGTCAGTGCTGCTGTGTTGAGCACAGCAGGATACTGGGCTCACAGCACTCCAGAGGGTTGGGAAGGGAGTGAAAAGGAGATGAGAAGTGCCCGGCACAGGACATATGGGATCTCTCCGTTTATGAAATTTTAAAACTAGACTGAGGCACCATATTTACAGAGAGCAACATTCCTTGCTGACAAAATGCTAGCAAGAACACTGCAATGCATCTTAGCAGGCACAGGTTATTTCAGGAAACGTGTTGCAAGTTTAAAAAAAAAAAAAACTCAGATTTCAGTTGTCTGAAAAGAAGATGTAGGCGGAAATAAAACCAAGAGCTACAAAAGTTTATTCACTACAACTCTGGTGAACAAGCTGCTGATGATGTCTAAGCAAAGACTTCATCAATTCTAGTGACTGACATTGCATGGAGAGGGACATGAGCTACTGCTTTCCCTCATGAAGGAGTGAGGTTGATGTAATCACACAATTATATTACCCAGAGAAAATAAATAAATAAATAACCCCCAAAGCAACAACAAGCAACCACACACACGGAGAGCTTGCTCTGCTTGCTTCCACTAACAGAGACATGGGCAATACACAAGTACAAACACAAGTACAACGTGTGGCTGGTTTCTTTATTTCAGCTTAGTAGGACTGGCACAGGAGCCTTCGTAGGAGACCTCCTGTGCTAATTAATATAGTACCACAAGTCCTAGGATTTCTGATTTCAACTCACAAGTCAATTTTCCAATTTCTGAGCTGAAGGTCATTTTGCACAAGCCATACTGTCACTTATAAGGCAGTACACATTTCAAATTTAAACTAGCTTAAGTAAAAAATATTTGTTTCAGAAAAAAACTACCCAAACATGTAGCTAGAAACTGCTTCTCTGAACCATTACTTTTTGTCTGTAGCAATAAAAGTATTATTAGACTCACAAGTATTTGTGCTGAGCAAGTATTGAGTCTTTAGATTTAAATCGTACAAAAAAAAATCAGTAACTCATACAAATCAGTGGGTTTTTCTAGAGATTTGGAGTGACTAGAAGAAAACAGCAGGTATGGTTACCCATCTCGGCAGATGCCATACCAGATGCCAGAAGTTCTGAACCTCAAGGTGTCTTTCCAAAAGACAGGTACCCCTGTAAGTATCTGGTTCCACATCTATCCAAAAACATATAGACTAACACAACCCGTGTATTTTACCAATTAATTTAAGCTCGAATGGAAGCTGAAGCATGCTAGAGCAAGAAAATAAGCCTCAACAAAAGTGTTATTCTACACAACCTACCTGCCATTAACAGTAGTATATTTGATCACATCTCCTGGCAGGACCACTGATAGTTCAATGTCTTTATCAATTACATTCTCTTTCTGCTCCATGGTGAAGTTGGCTGATTCTGTGTCATCAAAAGGAGAAACATCAACGTTTTTGGTCTCAGGTGGAGGAGGAGGTGCCTTAGCTTTTCTTCTGAAATAGATTAACAAAAATTAAAAGTTGAGTATTTGTGTATTTGATTTGATACTGCCCAAATTCTCAACATAGACTTTACAAACTAACAAGACTTAGAAGAGGAATGAACCACACTATTCTTTTTCACTGTACCTATACAGGCAAGTAATGGACATAATATTTTAAACGTAAGATCAGTGGTGACAACACAGAAAACAAGTAAAACATACAAAAATACTGAAGAAAAGAGAAATTGCTTAATTTGTGGAGCAAAAAGTTCAAAATTTCAATAAACACCAAACACAAAACATGATTTTTTAACATATAAAAAAAATACTAAAATAAATTTTAATTTTTCATTCGATACTGCAAAGCCTGAGTGCTCCCCAAACATTTCAACAACATGTGAACAATGTACAAAGTGAAATTGCAGTAACAAATGGGTAAATCTATAGTTTAGAAAGACATGGGAAGGGTCACAATTTTCATCCTTTTAAATATCCCACCATCTGTATTTTTTCTATACATTAATAGAATAGCACTTAAACGAATACTACTGTACTGTATTTTTGATATTTCAATCATAATATAAGCTTTCACATTTTTCCCTCACCCTTGCTGATTTCCTAGCTATTTTTATTTTCTCACTCTTCTTTCCCTTCTCAGCTACAATGTGGTGTATTCTTGAATAGAAACACTGAACATTAAGTAGTTGTACTTATTTCTCTTTTTTTTTTTCTTTGCAAAAATGAAATTAAGAACACACCAACCAACCCTGAATTGTATAAAATGAAAACTTGCTTGGTAATCAATTCATGATAGAGTAAATTTTGAGAAAAGAACTTGCATTCTCTACAACATATAATACAGCATCCCCTTTTATTTAAAGGGCTTATCAAGAAATTACTATGAAAAGATTCATAAACATAGGCCCTGAGGTGAATAAACCAAAAATAGTGCTCCGGGTGCTTGAAGAAGTATCTTGATACAAAGTGGTGGGGGTAGGGAGGGCAGGGCGGGAAATCAGAAATGATATCTGTATTCAGTGGCAAATGCCAACGCATCCTTAAAACAATTAAAAACGATTTTTACATTACATTTTTGTCCTTAAGGAAAAAAAAACATGAAAGAGCTCTCACAATCGCAAATACAAAAAACAAACAAGATGGAGGTACCTGATATATTCAGGAAGAAAAAAGACTATCACTGATTTCACCATTAAAAAAAACATACATATGAGCACGCATGCTTAATTTCTTGTAAGTAATCTTTTAAAAAGTGAGAATGGAACTACACTCACCAAAAAAAACCCACACATATTAAAAAAAAAAAAACCCGTAATACACAAAAGCTTCAAAAATATGCTGGCAATTTAGATCCAGGGGTTGTACAAAAGTTTGTTTATTTTCAGTGCAACCAAAGAAATTAACTTCTCCAATTACCCTACAGTATTAAAACAAAAGCTCTAGTATACAGAGAATTAGAAACACACATCTTCCTTTCTAAAACAAAGTTTAAAGTCACTTACAGTGGAGAACAAACAAGGTCCAAAGCAGCAGTGCAAGAGACGATGGTGTAATGTGATTTCACATGACCCATCTGTTTCTGAAAGTGCTTAAGGAGTTTTGAACTTCAGAACTCCATGCTGAATAATTAACCACTCCCAGCCTCTCAAAAGCAATCAGGGCTACTCATAACTTTCCAAACATGCACAGTAAAGATTCATCATTAAATTACATGTCCTCTCTGCTGATGGTTTAAACTAGCTTTTGGTGTGTAAGACTTCCACGCGCACTTCAAGATCTGCGCTGTTAGCTCCAAATCTTGATTTGGGTCCCTAGCACAGGGCGCCAGGGTTATTTTGGAGTTTTGTGAGTACTGCAAAATGAATCAAGCTACTTTTTACTCCTGTCCAACTTTTCTTTTTTTTTTCAGTACAAATTTTATACTGCCAAACAGAAAACATTAGCTCATATAGAACCTCACTCAAAAAAGGAGGGAAAGAAAAGAATGAGATGTTACTAATAGCAAAAATAATTAAATAAACATTGCTTTTCCCCTTTTACACCCATCCTTTGGTCCAGCAGATGTTCCTCGGATGACTGTTAAACAGTGCGTTTCAAAACTGCACTCAGAATTTAATCCTTGAAGGTCACTCACCACAGCAAGATTTGCTCGCAAGTCCTAGGGGATGGCAGCTTCCTCCCAGCAGACAATGGCAATTTTGTTGCTGGAACTCCAGAGGTAGTAGTTAATCCAAACTAACACCAATAAAAGCCGGCTTCCTATTAGTAAAATGCAGCCTCACTTACAGTGTCCATCTTACACTGTAGGGAGTCTACTAAAACACCCTTGTCAAGTCACGTGCAACAGGTAGAAAAGCGAAGTCACGCAGAGGCACAAATGGCCCACGCGCGCACGGAGATACCTGCCAGGCACTAGGGGGTATGGATGAAAACCAGCAGGCGAGAGGAGGGTGGAAATGCCCTCACACCACGAGTTTTAAGCTACAGTCTCTCCCGTTAGCGCTATGGGGCCTCCAAGAAGCTGCGTGCAGGAGGCCTCTGGGGGAGCATCACCTCTGGCAGCTTCTGGTACCTCCTCCTTTCCTCAGCCCATCCCAATAAAAACAGCATTATCCAGGTAACTGGATGACACTGTCCATGTTATCAGTTCAAGCTCTTAAAGAGCAACAAAACTGATGCTAAAACCCAGTACCCTCTTACCTCCTCAGCCCCTACCAGACACTCAGTAAACTGGCTGAGCTACCGGCTTTTTAATGGATGTTTTTAAAGGATTGAGAGAATGGCCAAGACAGTTTCCTGAATAGGAAGAAAAACATTATTTTTAAGTAAGAAAAAGAAAAAAAAAAACTATGCAACAGAATAAATTCCAATCACAGAATAAAATTACTTAGAGTTCAGAAAAAGGTGTCCAGTAAATGATCTCATGCACAATGCTGTTTTTTTGCAGACATCTTCCAGATGTTCTGGGAACTAAGCAGATCTACTCTAATTTTTGAGGCAAACATTAGAAGGAGGTGGAACACCTGAAAAACATGTCATCTCCTTGGCTACTACAGAACTAAAGGAACAGCTGAGGGAAGAATCAAAGTGTGGCTTATTTAGCTAGGGCATACAGAAAGGGAGCTGAAATGTATTTTTTAAAAATAAATAAGGCCACAACTTGCAGTAAAAAATCCTTCGCAAATTGTGCTGAAATAGCCTGTACAACACGAGCCTTCAGTCCTTTCCTGCTTCCATAGGTCCCAGCCCACTCAGACGACTGACTTCTCTTCCCCCTGCACTGAAACACCAATCTCAACGCACCTGCAGTGACACAACCCTGTTTATCATCAGGGAACCAGGTCTCAACTGCAGTTACCCATCAGACTGCTGCAACTTCAATGCCGTATTCTGTTTACTCAACTGCTTATGACAAAGTGGAAAATATTACTTTTCTCTGATACTCATCATAAGGCAGAAAAAAAAACCAATTCCTAGCTCTGAGAAGTTCGTACCCCCATAAATCCAAGATATTATACGCTCCACATTCCCCTTGTGCAGAATAAAGTAACATTGCAGTATCTCAGCATATTTCCTCCTTACAAAAATAAACATCAAAAGTCTGAATGCACTGAAGCTCTTTATACGATAAAGTAAATAAGATATAGTCAATTTGATGTTATAGTCAATTTGATGTTAATTAATATTAATAAAAAAGCTTCAGTACTTTAGCAGGTGCATATTACAAAGCTTCAAATAGATTTTTAACTATCAGTAACTGCAGAAGGGAACTTTAAAACAATGAGAGATACTTGAACTTACAATGACCTGGATACTCCAGTTATCACCAGCACTTCCTCTCTGTAAGGATCACTTTCCCTCAAACACTGCAGAAAGAGGAAATCTAATTGCAAATAAAAACTTCTCTGCTAGATGTGTGCACAACCAAAGGCTATAGCAGAAGCAAACCACCTCTTAGGATCTTGGTATCAAAGAAAATCTCCACCTTTACAGGACTTAAATTCCAAGCTGGAACACAATTACGTGAAACACTATACAAAGACAACTCGCCCAGGAATCATTTTGGATCTCACTTCCAATATCAGAATCATCACTCAAATTTTCCATAAGAATCACCTGGTGAAGACAGGAGAGGTGATAAGGACTCTTACCTTCAACTCACTCATCTCCAGATCTTGAAGAAGTTTATTAAGCAAAAAACTTCCTACTGGAGAGTAGGATTACTTACAGAGATTTAAATTTCCTAATTTAATTTCTAGCATCACTAAGCACAGATTTATATGAAGGGCAACTATAAATTTGTTTCTTCTTTTGTATCAACCTCAACTACTATGTCAAAGCAGCACTTTCTTATTTTCAAAGTCAGAAGAGCATCTAGCTCAAGTTTATATCACCTAAGCAAAGAAAAAGGTCCCTGGAATGCAGCTCCCTCCAGAGCTTTTCCTGCTCTTGACTTCTTACCCCAAGCAATTATTATAACGCTTTTTGATTATAACAATAATGTTCCTCCACTTTGTGGCAGCAGGGGGCCAAAATCTCACACACATCATCTGCTCAACCAAAGTATAGTTCAGTAAGAGTTCAGGTCTACTTAAGTACACTCTCTTTTGTTTACAACGTTGTATCAGTTCTGGGCAACAGATAATAAAAAATACTTAAACCACTAATTTCCCCCATAACTTTCCTCTATAAGAATTCTCACCCCAATCCTAATCTACAAAATTTCTCAAACTGTGCGGAGATTATAAAAGCAGCAATTTTTCTGCTGATTCTTCAGTTCCTTCTCTTGAAGCTATGGTTTCAAGGCTGCACTACAGCACACAGTCAAGGTCAAACACTAAGGAAAAAGATTTAGAAGCACTGCAAGATTACAACCTAATTGTGCTTCCTAAACTACGGGCAATGACTGAAGTTCCAGTATAATCACGTGCCCTTCCTTCAGGAAAAGCTGGCACCCACTGACAGAGCCAACTGTGTCTCTATCTTGAATTGAGTGATAAAGACAAGAGCTGGACGTGGGAACAGGATCAGATAAGCAGGGAACACAAACCATAACAACCACAGACTTTAAAAAAAAAAAAAAATCCCCAAGACACTGAAAACACAGAGGAAGAAACAGAAACAGCCTTTTCCTTATCATTGTACATCTGCTGTAAAGAGGATCGAACTGAAGAGTCCAGACATCTCACCTCTTATCACAGCACTGCAGACACTGAAAACCTCACTCCCACTCCCAGTTTTAACACCCTTGCCTACAAAACACGAAACACGTATCTGCAAACTTCCATCATTAGACTCATCATAAATCTTACCTGTATTTAAGATCTGCAGCTGCACATGTATTTACGATTGCACTTCTTCGCTCATCCCTTCTCAGACAAGAGTCTCTCTGAATTTTTATTATGCAATGGAATTAAAAGTTAAATACAGAAAGTAGTCTTCAATGGCTTGTTCAACATTTACTTTCAGTTCCAGCATGGCTTGTCAAGAACCTCAGCAAGAGAACTGCCCCAACAGCTGCAATGCTGCCTTCTCTCAAATCAGCACCTCTCCAAAGCAAGAGATCTGAAAGGATGAACCGCCCCTTTCCAAACCTCAGACCTGAGAGTGCCAGGCACCAATCTACAAGTTGTTAAGAATTAAGGTAGTTCATGCCTGATACAAGCCTGATAATTCATTGCCATATGAATACCATGCACCTATTTGAAACCGTTAAGTTACCTGTTTCTGGAAAAGTCGAAACAAAGTAAAAGAGAAGAGGGCATAGTTTATATCATCTACATGATTAAAGGATACATTTTAGAACTGTCCAAAAACAACAGCTAAAGAGACTCACTAGCAAGATGATACTTTCTCTGCATTTTTCTTAGTTTTCTTAGTCACAAACCTAAAGGCAGACAATTTCTGGTACATGATTTAAAAAAAAAAAAAAATACTTCAAAAGCTAAATTCATTCTGCATGTAAGAAGACATTAGAGTACATGCATTAGAAGACTTCCAGTTTTATTTTTAAAATAATCAACAATCAGCAGTTGCAAAGCAGATTTTTTTCCCCGCATTTTAACTCAATATCTGAGCTTCCTATCTATGTCTGTGGCAGATGCTTTGTAAGAGTAGACACACACAGGGGCCTAAACATGATTCACATAAGAACCACTATATTCTCTAACTTATCCTTACTCTGCTTCTATTTAGTTCATTAGAGGCAAGTAGGCCTCCTGATTTATAATCCTTTAGCCATAGACCAGAATTTAGCAATTTTAGAGCTTGAAAGTTTGGCCAGTTGAAATGACATTTTATTTCTAGATTAATAAATCACCATTTGATACAAATTCTCTATCTAATAATCTCTACTGTAAGAACACCGGCTGGATGTTAAGATCAAGGTCTGGAGCAGGAGAGCCAAGTACTGCCAGTCTTCAGGAGGTGAACCCTTCAAGCCAGATTTAGAACAGAGGAAACATTTGCTCTATCTCCTCCAGAGATAAATATGAGTACTCAGGTTACTAAACACTTACAGCTTAATTATTCAGGAAAGATTCTGCAATTACAGTGTATACATATAGTACCTAGTAGGTGACCCAGCAGTTACCAAAAAACAGTACAGAAATATACTTCTGATTCCAATTTCCAAACTAAGGGACAATCTACAAGTGCCCTGTGGCAACAAGGTATTGGAGTATTTCTCTACAGATGTCCAGGCTAGAAGGAGATCAATACTGCAAATTAACACCACTATTTACATACAATATGTAATAATAAGATGGTACTAGAAACAAGGGAAACAAGGTAAATGGTTCTCCTGAAACACATTGGGCAGTTCATACATCAGAAATAATGTTATAAGTGATATGATTAATGAACTGATCTTTGAAGATCATCTCTATAGGCTTACTCAATGAGGATGCAGCAAAAACTGCAGATGTTCTCCCATCCATGCCTATATGCAAGTTGACAAAAAACAAAACAAAACAAAAAAGTTATCCATTTACCACCCTCCTCCTATAAATAAATAAGATCCAAAAAGGGAGGCGCCCTGGAATCAAGGCATGTTTTCAAAACTCTTGCTACAGACTTTTTTTTTTCTAATTGATTGAATGTGCAAAACCCCTCCCAAACTAGTCTCACAGTCCTGTGAAAAGAAGAAGAACAAAAGATTCATCCTAGAGAGAAATAAATCACAAAACTGGGACCGTAACCATGACAGTAAGGTGAAAACTTAGTGGAATCCTTGGGCGTCTGGTTCACACTGAAAGCAAGACAGCAACAAATGAACCCCGCAGTTGCTCCAGCCCCTTGGAACAGACACTTGTCTGTCGGATTGCCTGTCCCCAAAGCAGTGGCAGTCCTGGAAACAGAGGAGACTATACTTAAGTCAAAATTAAGGCTAAGTTTCTTTTCTACTAAAAGGAAAAAGGGGAGACACAGAGACACTGTAACTGCAAATCTATATGGTACAGTCACGTTTTCAATCTCTCAAAGTGTTGCAAGTCCAATGTTAAACTATTTAGCATAAATCCAGTACAAAAATTTAAACCTTTTCTAGAATAATGAAAATCAATCGTTGCCCTTAAAAGCCAAATCACCCTCACAAGTTGCAATGACCTTTTCAAGTTCACTTTAAACAATGACTATCCAACTCCTGAGCACAAATAGCTGCTGACTTAGCGGTGCCTCACACCAACCAGCAAACAGTCAGCTCCCCTCTAAGCACAAGCCTTGCCTTGCTGCTGGGAGTCAGCCAAGAGCTCAGAGTCCCAGCCTGCCACACAGAGTGAAAAAGAAAGCGTTTATACTACGAATTAGCATAAAGTTTATTACTACTGTTATTAAAGGATTATAGAAACATGTTCTACTATAAACATTCTGTTCTACCACATTCTGTTGTGCCAAAATATGCATTTCTTCTTCTTAAAAGAAAAAAAAAAAAGAGTGGAGGAAAATTAGTTCCCTCAATCTTACTTCTAGAAGGCTAAAAACTCCAACTTCTAAGTAAAAAGGCCTAGCACAAAACTACAGACATGGCATGTAATCTGCAAAATACCTTTGAAATACAGATACCTACATCTGTTAGCAAACCTTCCACAAGGAATTAAAGACAGAAAATAACCTAAATTTACTAACAAGAGAACTTATAAAGAATGTGAATGAAATTCAAAACTATTAAAACTTTGTATGACTCACTCGGTCTTTCTTGCATCTAGTCTTGACAGCAGCCTGACAGAAAGGAGGGAGAGTAGGGAAGGGAAAAACAGTAAATCTGTAACAGTGATTGAGTAATATGTAACTGGCTGAATAAACAGGAAAAGAAAACAAAGAGCAGCTTGAACTGAAAGGGGGAGCTTAACCTTTGATACACTAATAAATTAGCAAATGCTTAAAACTCAAGTAAACCTCCTCTAGAAACAAACCCTCAAATCTTTTTCTCAAGAACTTCTATAAGCGCATGCTCATACCCATATTTTTCTCCCATGGCCACCAAGGAAAATTCAATTCAGGGCTCTCACACAAGCAAACCCTAACTCTGCTCTTCTGACTATTATTTGCCAGTCATGAAAGCAGCTATAACACCAGTGCCTTTTCAAAGCAGCAGATGAAACACCTAGCTCCACTTGTGGCTTTCGCCACCACCGCGCTGAACATCAAGGCAGCTAAGAAGCACCAGCTTATCCTAGCTCTTCTTCTGCCACTTCTCTCTCCTGTTTAAAAGCCTGTTTTAGAAGTAACACTGGAGGCAGGCTCTGGGTGGATTTGGAGGTTGGGAAAGGCATGGAAAAGAAAGGCCAAGTTCCTCAGTATTACAGCAACCAGAGGAGAAAGGAGAGCAGAGACCCTCCCTTTCCCTCACGCACACCTATGCCTTGAGCAAGGGTGTGTGGCTGGAGGCGCAGGGGGGGGCCCCTCTGCAGCAACAACAGGTGAAAGACCAGTTTTACTCTCTCTAGAAGGAGGGGTGCAGCACCCCAGTTGCCCAGCTGAAGAGTCAGATATTGGAAGGATAAAGAGTCAAGTACAGCAATATCATCTAGTTCCTATTTTTTAGGAGAGTGTTTGGCAAAGAAAGGGCTCTTGCACAACACTCTGTGAGCCGGCCCCCATCCTCCTGCTCTGTGCTGCTTCCAGTTGTTACAGCTCTTAGCTACAGACAGTCTGGTTAAACTTCAAAACTTTTTTGTACATATGCATGACCAGGAAACAGCGGGGTTGATAAACTGAGGAGGAAACATGGTGACAGGAATGGGAAGGGACGGGGAAGCAAAGGAATACTTTTACTATGAGCAAAAATATTTACAAAGTTATAGAAATTATACATGTCAAGTGACATAAGAAGAACTGACAGCAGAGGAGAAAACAGACAAGTGCTATACAAACAGCCATGCAGAAAACAAGAAAGCCTAATTCATTATCAGAAAGAAAATGAAGGAAAAAAGTTAAATTTGGGCAACATACTGTACCAATGCTGGCTAGTTTCTACTCTAGCATCTTAGCAGCTTCATTTTTCACCTTAGCTAGTATTCGCAAACCTGGAAGGTTTTTCCCCAAGTCTGACCAACACAGTGTTTACAAGCAGAACCACCAAGCATCCAGGGCTAACATCCTCTGCAAAACAAAGAATGAAGTCTTTGAGTTCCAACCTTCCACAGCTTTTGCCCTAATGCTCAAGCCTCTTCCCTGAATCCTCCTCAGGAAACAAAGCGGGAAACCCTCCTACCTTGGGGAACAAGGTAGCATTCACCATCCTGTGAAGCACCAGTGGTGCCCAGCCTGTCTCTGATCTCTGGTTGCTGTGGGGAAAAGGAGCACTGGTGGCCGCACAAGTCGTGGCCGAGGCGGCCTGGTGGCTCTCACACCCTGGCGTGGGGCCGCAGAGCCTCTCTCCCTGCTGCCCTGCTCAAGTCCCAGGCGCTCACTGGCTGTGGCACCCAGACTGAACCTGTCTGGCACTTGGGAGAATGACAGGCAACAGATGAATGACAAGCAGTCAGAAAAGCCTTACAGGTCCCGTGAATTACACTTGCTTCTTTAAACTTTGATCTCACCTGAGCTTCTAGGCTACAATCTGTAACTTGAACAACAACAAGCAGTGGACCAACCTCTATACCTACGAAACTCGACACTGAAATTACAGCAGTCCACCTCTACAGACAAATTTAGAGGTCGGTATCACACGCTTTGTGGCTCAAAGAGCTTGACTGAATTATTTTTTTTCTTTGAAAATAAGACTAGAGACTAGTTCTCTTTCCTTTTATGGGCCTATGTTTAAGTTCTAGCAACTTAGGTACTGTCCCACCACTGAATTCTGCCTTCCCTAAAAGAAGAAACATTTAAGTGCAACTGAAGAATCTGCCACTATAGCTCCTCACAATGGGAATTGTGAGGATTTCAATCCAAATAAGCAAGGAAACACTGAGTAATTACCAAGACATCTATCTTCAGTCCTTCAAAATATTTGTCATTTTACATCAACCAGTGTTTCCAGAATTCCCATTTACCTCAGTCAGAACAGTTTTGTGGGTGAACGTGAGTAAATACTAAATGAATTGACTATTAGCATGATATTCCCACTGTAACATATGCATTACTTGGAAGCCATTCTGCTGATCATCTAAACAAGGAACGGGAGAATAGAAACTGCTAAAATTGATTAAACAATTTTTCAGCTTACCTCCAAGACAAGACAGGTTTCTCTTCTCCATTAAAATCAAGTGAATTTCTTTTGATGGCATGTATAGGTAGAGGGGACGGAGTAAGCGTATGCATGGCACGCTCACTGCTGCTCCTTCCCTTCACGGCTGACGACATTAAGCCTGCCTATTTATAATCCCACCACCTGACCAAACAACGTACACAGTACATCCACAGATTTGTATAGTCACTAATCCTGACATATCTACTTCAGCCTACCTAATTCAAAAGAGACTATTAAGGAGCTTTGTTATGTCTTCTGTGGCTTTACACCATAAAAAGAACACAGTCCTGTTTCCCCTGCCTCTCTAATTTTGCAAAACAACTTTAATGAGATGTTTTAGAACTGGGACTCTTCCTTCCTCCATGCTTTTCAGCCTCCCCCATTACTTTGTCTGTAAAATATCCCACTAAGTAGTTCCAGTAAAGAAATTTTAGCAATCAGTTGGACACTGATTCAAGGCAGCAAAGGCAAATACACACTTGCATCCATTCAATTTGAACATCAGTACTACCTACACAATTATTGATGCTTCAAATCTCAATTAAACATTTTCAGAAACAAAAGCATTTCCACTATCTGGAGGAAAAAAAAAAAAAAGACAACTTTACAGAGTTTTAAGTAGGGTAGCTTATAGAAACTTGAGTCCATTGCCAAGAAAAAGTTCCTCAAGCATGAGCTGCAAATGACTGGATGAAAAAAGGAAACCACTTCTCAGCTCTGTTACCTTTCCCTAGTGTTAAACCTAACTTACACAGCCATGTGAGGAGCGCTTTCATGCAGGTCTGCCCAGGCACTGGCAGGAACTGCAATTTGCAAGCGCTTTGGGACAAGCACGACCAGCAAGCGCAGCCCTCTGGGAGGCCCCCATCGTTCGGAGATGCTGCTCCTCAATCCGTATTGGCCACGTGGCTCCTGCCCCATCTAAGCCAGAGGATAACACCCTGGGCGAGTGTGTGTGTGCAGAGTGCCCAGCAGTGCTGACAGCTCCTTACCTAACCTGCTGCCTGCAAAATCCCATCACAGGCATCCATCACCATAGGCCAGGCAAAACAGATTAAGTCCATTTCATCTAATACACTTAAGGTTAGCTGAAACTGTTTCCCAGCGTCCGTTGGATCCCTGTTTGGCTCTGTTCCCAACCAAGAACAACCTGCACCCAAACTCAAGAGTTAACAGTGCTCGGCCTGAACAAAAACTCCTTGAAATATCTATTGCTTGACAGGCTTGGGATGCTGCTAGGCAGATCCAGCCAGACCTGCAGCCTGACACCACCAGTCATGCAAATGTCAACTCAAAGAGCATATCGGTGTAGTCTTCAGCATGCCACGATATTCCCTATGGCCCGTGTCATGAATTCCACTTGGAAGCATCCTGGTCTAAAAGTTGTACCTAGGAATATTCAATTACTATTAAAATAAAATGTACAACTTTCTTTTTAGTCCTAACTGGCATCCTGTGGCAGTAAGTAGCATTTCTTTCCTTAAAGCTTTTGCATATAAAGCAGGAAAACTATCACTATTGAAAAACATGTTTTTTTCACTCAGGAGTAGCCAACACAATTTAAGACTAATGACCAGGGCAGTAGAAGACCAGCATCTCTTATCTATAGTGCTAAGTCAGAACACTTGGTATAGAAAGCCTGCATACCTATATCCTCATTTATACTGCTAATACAGTTGTGCTTTGGGTTTTCTCAGTGCATGTGCTAGTCAATCTTAAAAAAAAACAAGTGTCAGATACTTCAGATAATCTGAAAAGAAAGAAAAAGGGTTTCCATTTCTGAAAGCATGCATTTGGCTATTCCAATACACCTTAAAGAGGTTATTTTTTCTCCCACCAGTATCACTCAGCACAGGCTTGCTACACAAAACTTCTGAGATGACAAACATTAGTTTGAAATATGAAAATACGACTAAGATTTTTTTCAGAAGCTCCCGGAACACTTGTAAAGGACAAAAATATTAAGACTTTCAAAAGACCCAGATTAAAAAGAATAGACCATATACAGGACATTAAAATAAAATCTAAAGGGAAGAATTACAATAGTTTTGTTTGAATTTTTTAGAATTAGAATTTTGAAATGCTTCTCATTCCCAAAAGATGTTCTTCTCAAACTACTCCTCTTGGCACCTCTGTATTACCGGGATTTCCCTAAAAATGAAACATCAACTGACTAGCAGAAGCAAAGGAAATGTATCTGAAAGATTCATAAACATGTAATTTATTTTCTTTCTTTTAAAAGAAATATACACAAGAAATAATTTAGCTTTGCTAAACACAACATTTTTCTGAAGAGGTCGTATTTGTATAAATCACATTTCTAATACAGAAGTTTCATGCTTTTTAATCTGCAGAACTGTTTCGAGACCAAAAGGATATGAAGACTTGCATATCCTAATGAGAATAATAGACAAGAGCTTCCCAATATTCATTTTTATAACTCTAATTTTCAGATTCACTTCACTATGATAAGTAAAAACGGTGAACAGAAGTTGAACATTAAGTATTTCTGTACTGGGAGAAAAGACAAGTGAATAACCATCTTCCTCAGGTGCCTAACAGGCTGCCAGAACTCAATTGCTCTAGATTAGTCATGTGCACATGGAAAGGTTGATCAAAATTATTTTATCTTCTCCATCCTCCCCCCATCCTCAATAGAGGGGTACATGTGCCCATTCGGAAGCTCTTTGAAGCTTGTTACAATTAGAAAAATGTTTGTACAATCTATTGTTACAATGAGAAAAATGTTTGTTTAAAATATCAGGTATTTCCTCTAACCTTGAAATAGTTATGATTTTTTAAAAATAATAATCCATGAGAAACTGAAGTCTGAAAGGAGGAAGAATAGCAGGAAATCTGGATTGCTAGGGTAAGAATAGGCATTCTTCCAGAATAAATTCCTGTTTTATTAAATAATTTATTTCTTAAGTTGCTTTGTACCTATTGAAATGTCTGTGATGGATCAACATAGTCGAGTCTCCAGGGAAAGACAAACACTTTTGTTCCATCCAAAAAAAAAAAAAGAGAGAGAAGAGGGATTAGACAGAGGCTTCCAAATGGCTTGGAAGTAGACCAATAACTTGTTTTTCTTAGTCACACATCAACAAGGAAAGTTGATTGTAAATTGTACCATCAATATTAAGGGGGGCTTAATTATTTTTCCATTATGTAACATTCGGTTTAAGGATTTTACACAGCATCAGTGTATTAGACACGGCTGCTGCTGTTCTCCTTTCAGTCACTTGGCAGAGGGAGAAGCAATGACTTGCAGACCTGTGGCACATTTAAGGAGACACGAGCAGAGTCCAAAGGTCAGTGTAACCCAGAATTATCAAGAACAACTAAAAATGGATGCCTAGGGAAGGAATCAGGAGATACTTTTGATACTTTCCAGGATCCAGCATTTGCTAAGGGGCCAGGGTGCTTTTTAGGGCTTAAAAAAAAAAAAAAAAAAAATCCATTATATGGCCTGTCTTCCCTTGAACCTTCAAACTTTTACCATGTGCATCACCTAACACTGTTTCACAGCACTAGTTGAAAAGACACTTCCACTTATTCTGAGCTTGCTACAATTGATTAGCTGATCTCTTTAGCAGAAAGGACTCATGGGTTGCTGTTTCCTTTCCTTCACACTGCTCACAACTGTTTAAAACCCCTGTATCATATATGCAAGACTTCACCAGCAAGCCTCCCCTAATTGCCATAGACATCTCAGTGCCGCCACCAAACTGCCACCTCACTGTTCACCCTCTTTTCTCAATTATTAGTCAAGCTAAAAGAAAATTTTTTAAATCTTTACTTTTTTCATAGGACCACCACCACCACCACCTCACTTCAGGTGCTTTATACCTAGGAACTCCTGACAAATTTAGGTTCTGCAGTATTTCTTGGTAGCTGCATGGTAATACAGTACAACTACCTTCCTCTTGGGTCAAAGAGGACAACAAATCAAGGGACTTGTGAAAGTTTGTAAGGATTGAGTTCTATAAAGGAATACAGCAAAAAAGTGAGGAAAGAAGTGATATAAAAAGAGCACACAAGGACTGAAGTAAAAGGAATAGCCACTCCTGGGCTGGCAATTGCCCAGAAGTCACCCATTTCCAAACGTCAATTATTCTTCCTCTCTAAACACTGAGGTTACATAATATAAATTGTAATGTAAAAATCTTTTATGGGGCAAATGACACAGTGCTAAGACAGTAGTACTGCCATGACGCTACTGGCTGCTAGAAATACAATACAAGAATAATAGATAGCAAGGGTTGCAAATTGGGAGATCATTTTTCCTAGTATTTTTCAATTCAGTCAAACTTATGCAGTATAATATGGTTAGGCAACAGATGGTATATTATGTTTTTCTTGCTTTGACACAATTTAAAAGCAAGCTACAGATGGCTATAACGAAATCCTCATTAAAACACTTATATTCTCACAGTTTAGTACAGCAATAATGAAACTTTCAGGTCTGGAATTTCCTGTTCGTTAATTAGTGGTTAGGTTAACAGCAAGGGGAAGTGCACAACCCCCAAATTTACTTATTGTTTAAAGCTGTAATTATTATATTCAGATTTCTGGGAAAGCTCTCAAGACAGATTTAATGTCACAGCACAGCTACCTTTATAACCCTCTCTCTGTTTGCAAAACATCTGTATTTTTTATTTAGGAGAATGTGTAGGCAGGAAAGTCATGAACAGGCCTCACTTAGCTGCCTCTGGGAAGCTCTAACAGGACTTGTGTAAGAGATACCAGTTTACACATAAAGAGCTCTTCAAAATTCACTTTGCAGAATAGCTAGGTTGGCTCAATGGCTATTGGTCCATTGTTACAGTGTTACCCTAAGACCACTAATTAACACTTAAATAATTCCTCACTTCTTTTAAGCCCACTTTATAATTCTCCACAAAAATTCTGAATATGGCCTAGGCCTGGTAGCATATAGATACTTCATTAGATCTAGGATCTAGGAAGAGAAAGAAGAGGGAAAAATGAAAGACTAAAAAGGAAACACATCACAAATCTTTTACTTGATTTATTTCTGTAAATAAAGCTGTCACTTTAATACAGACAGGCACAATAGTCGCCACAGTTTAAACACTATGGTTAGAAATAGTAATTCAGGATGTTGGTATGAAGAGCTAGGAGCCCTCTGGGGTTTCGTGCTCCACATGCTTCGACTAGCTCGCACCTTGCTGCCTTCAGCGCTGCGTTACCTGCGCTCGAGATGCCAGCCAAGCGAGCAGCCAGCCCCGGGGCTTCCTCCCACGCGCAGCGCACGGCCCACGGCCCGCGCCGGGGCTCTGGCGCAAGCCGAGGGCCCAACGTACTGCTGAGTGTTAAAGCAAAAAGTCATCCAAAACCTATGCTGAAAAAATACAGCAGGCTCTTGTGCAAACAGTAGCATTTTGAGTTACTACCCAAAAAGCAAAGGAATTGAGGGAAGCAAGTTTAATTGTACGTATTCTTTGCTGGAAGATCTAAGGCAAACTGAGATCCATAACAAAGGTAAAGACAACCTGAAGACTGCAAATCCTGTTTAGCTGAACACACAGTGTTAATATAAACAGGCTGTTTATCTTCTGTAAAAATACTGTTAAACTAGCATAGGTTCAAAAAATTACTACTACCAAGTAATACTCATGCTAGAAAGGAACGTAACATATAAAAAAAAATATTTGTCATTACATTACAAATTACACAGTTGAAAAGAGGCGATAGCAGACTATTTAAAAGTCAAAATGCAAAAAAATATTTTTTTAAACCTCCAAATTCATGTACGACAGGGACTGCAAGAAAAGCAAACTTGCATTTTCTAACAAAATACTTTGATATATAAAGCTCAACACATGACCACCTACTTTCTCAGGGGATGGAGGTGTCATTTCCTCCCTTCCCCTCCATTTCTCTACAACTTCTAGACATTGAGAAGACTTTAGACATTATTACTTTCCTTAAACCACTGTGAGATACTCGAGTGTCTAAATTAATCAAAAAATGACAGGCAAACTAAAGCTCCCAGAGTGGTTCTATTTTTAGAAAATCCCATGCTTTAACTCAGAAACTTTTAGATCCAGATCTACAAGCCTTTCTAAGTCAGACCCAATTCTTGACAGAACATCCTGTACTTGGCCCAGTCTTTTGTGGCACTGTTTCTATAAGGAATTTAGATGCTGCTTTAATAAGAAATCTAAGAAATCTAACAAGTTTCTTGTTCAGAAAGTTCCCATGTGGCATAATGCTGTTTTAAAAACCTTGGGTCAAGTTGAATAACACACCCTCAAAAAAAAAAAAAAAAAAAAAAAAAAGAAAGGTTAAAAATAACTGCAATGTATCAATCCTAAACACTCTGTGAAACAAGAACTGCTCTCATTTATTTCATCTAGCACTAGCTCACTTTAAAAAGTAACGTCTTCAGCAGAGTGCCTCTTGTGTTCTCCTCATCTGTTCAGTTTCTGCACTTAGTCTCTTCAAAGTGAAGTAAATACTAGATAATGCAAAAAATACAGTTAAATGAACTGGAATCAATACTAAAATTTATAATGGAAGGCCCTTCCCTTTTGAACATTGATGTCAAGTGATTCAGCTAAGGGATTGTATCAGAGTGACTTGCAGTGATTTTCAGAAGCATTTCCATTCCAAAGGGATAAAAAGCTGACTGGAGAGCAACACCCTGAGGCTCCAAAAGCAGTATCTGGGCAGGGACATCACTGCCACCCCAGGACAGCAAGAGGAAGTAAGAAGAAAAATACTTCAAAGAAGGGCAAGTCCTTCAGTCATGTTCAAGCTGTATTTCATAGGTCATAGTATTAGGAAGTTCTCACATACTTGCATGCAAAATACAAAACCAAAAGTTACCCCATGTTACATGCCTTTCATGGTTCCCATGTTTTGCTGGAACGCCCACTTGAATGTGGAAACCTTCCTTGGTCGACTTCAACAGCAGCTCATAGGCTTCTTGAAACTGCTACTAGATGAACCAGCTATTCTAGAAACCACATCGTATGCAGGGGTGTAGAGCTCATCCTACAGCCACACCGCTTTCACAGCCTGTCTTGTCTGTGCAATGGTAAGAAGCAGGGACTTCATGAAATTTTTAAAAGCTCTTCTCAGAGCAAAACATCAGCTCAATATTCTACCTACTCAGACATAATTAAAAAAAAAGAAAAGAAAAAGAAAAGAACAGGTGATATGTGTTCAAACACTTCTGTGTGGAATACAAATACCAACACGGTCCAGATTGATGAAGCCGAGTTGTGCTAGATCAAAAGAAAGCAGAAAAGAAACAAGAAGCCAGGACGTGTTTCCTCAGCCAAGAAGAGGGCACTACGGTAAATTCACAATTTGTCCTTGGGTGTCCTCTCTTGATATGCTATCAGAAACCATTACATTATAATTGACCAATACACCATCAATGAAATATTTGGTCTGTTTATCTGCTCTTATGTAACTATAATCCTGGACACATAACACACTGAGATTTTATGATTTGGTGTTTTACTATAGCCTTGTAAACTCTTCAAACCTCACACAGAAGAACAAACAGTTAAAGGAGGTGGCTAGAGCACTGTATTTCTGGAACCCTTTTTTCTGCCAAACATCCAACAGTCCGACACAGAATAACTCACTATCTAAAAATATTTTACCTTTTTAACATTTTTCCCCTCTCATCACCAGTTTCTCATATCAAAAATTATCTCCTCCCAAAGACTCTTAAAGAAGTTTTACAGATGAGCTCACAGGACTTTTAATTTTATTTTAAAAGAACGATATAAATAAAAGCGTACCTGTTAGAAAGATATCGAATGGCATACGGCAGTCATGAATGCCACTTTCACAACAGTTCACACAGATTTTCTTTGCTAATAAAGAGTGCCACTGACACTATTAGACTTCTATTCACAATGCTCAAGACATTCCACAGCTTCAGTCACATTTTATACAAGTTTCAAAGGACCCTTATTTCTGAAAATAAAACTCATTTATTTTCTAATTTAATGGATTAAGTGTCTAGCCAAAACCTCTTCTACAGGGGACTCAAGCTAATACCTGTGATACACAAGAATATACATTTCAACATTATATTTTATGTTTTAAGAAAAATCAGAATTATGTACATTTGAGTCATGCAAATAACATCCATTGATTAAAACAAAGATCTAAAACTACACTGCAGTTGTTTCTCACACTGTAACAACCTGAAGACATTCACAACAGGGAGCTTAAATCACAGATTCCCTAGATCACACTTTCCCATTACTGCAGAAGCCTGAGAAGTGCTGGAAAGAATAACCAAGCTTCCCAAACAAATGCAAGGGACTAGCTGAAGAACTTGTCAGTTACTTTCCTTCATGCTCGTTTCTTGTAACTTTGATTATTAAAGTTAGAAATCCGGACTTTCTGAAAGTAGTTTTAAATACAAATATTATACTAAAAAGAGATCTGGAAAATAATTTATAGTCTTTTAGCTGTTACTTTATAAGCCTCTTGTACTGTTGAATTAGCAGAAAGTAACAAGAAAGTTGTCATTTTTCCTAGCTATACACTGCATTGATATTAGACGATCAGAAACCCAACAGCTTCCCATCAAAAATGGAAATCTTTCTGCCAACACTAGAAAAAGAAAAGTGATTTTTTAGTTCTTATTAATACTGTCTCACATACCAATCAACACAACACACACATAAGGGATTTCTACAGCTAACGTTAAGGTTATACAAAAACTCAGACCCACTTTCAAGTTCCTTGCCCGACAGTTTACAAGCAGGAAGAATTTAGGAGAAGTTAGCTTTCTTGAAAAAGCTAAGTAGAACTGCTGTAATTAGGGCGCGCATTCAAACATAAGAACACACTTATCAGAGAAAATATATAGCTATTAAATAGACAGCTTGAAACTTACCACACTCCCCTATTCATTTTTCTATTAAAGAAAAAAAAATAAAGCCCAAAATGAAGACACTAAAGCGTGGAGGCGCTGGGATGATGCACGAGAGCTTTGCTAGCCCAAACTCGATTTGTACCCCTTAGTCACTCGTCAGCTCCACATCCTGCTCTTCGCACAGCACGAGCAGTTCTGCAGGAGACAGCGAGTGAGCAGAGCTGGGCAGTGGGATCAGGCCAACAACGAGACAATAGAAGCATGGAAAGTTCCAAAGAAGTAAAGGGAAGAAAAATAAAGCTTTAAGAGATATACATTGTGATAGCTTAATTAAAATTAATAACTACTTCTGCAGTTAAAAAACACACACACACACACACACTAAAAGTACATTAAAAGTATTACAATAATAAGTCATATAATATTAAGGACAACAACAAACACAAAATTTGAAACATACAAAATTTGGAAAAACAACTCTCCTTTGACTAGAGTTGCTTGTCAGCTTTCATTATAGAGGTGAGAGATGGGAAAGTGATATTAAGAATTGAGATCTTCAGTGGAAGCGGATTCATTCCAAGACACTGTTATTACTGCCACCTAGAGAAGAGACACAAAATAGCCTGTCACAGAGCAGAAGGGTTGGATGAAAATACAGAGAGGGAAAAACACTGCTTCTCAAGCAGAGATTTTGGTCAGACCAAGACGGTTATAAGAAAAGAGGTTCTGCTTTATAAGACGCTTCAGACAAAGTGCTGGAAAGTTCCCCTCTTGCTTGCACATTGTGAAAAATCCTCAATCTTGCAGTTCTTTCTTTACCATATTCTTAAACCTGTAGGTACCTACACAGACTTGAGTGATGCTTTAAAATACTGCAAGGTAGAGCATAACATACTTCTCAAAACATAATGCTGCTTTTCAGAACAAAGTCAAGTCGTCCGACACCCTTCAAATAAAGTCAACAAAAACACAGATCAGTCCTGAATGCAAAATGACACCAACTACCTACCAAAGGAATCCAGTATCCACACCAGCAGTCTAACGAAAATAAAACATTCCCCAAACAGCTGACTACCTGGAAATAGATCCCATTCACTGACACAGTGCTGGAACAGATCAGGCCAGTTACCAGGATTTTTCCATTAACTTCTGTGAATTGGCACACTTTTGCTTTCCTGCTCCAATGTGATGTTTCCTGCAACAATGAAACTGGCAATAATTATTTCGGTGATTTGACAAGGTGGATTAACGAACCAGTATTACTCAAGAATCCTCTTTCTGGTTCTTTCTTTGAGTATGTTTTGGAAGGTAGAAATAATACTGTTTTACAGAAGTTAGGCAAAGTAACGTGCAATATTATCCTGCTTAAATCAGGCCTGTAGCAAGGAATACAGGTATTTCAGGTGCTTACATATAAGCTTCCCTATAGATGGCAAGGCAGAACAGAAGGGAGAGAAAAGATGTGGCGGCGGCGGGGAGGCAGGAAGGGATCGTTTAAGAGAAGCAATTAAAAAAGAAGCCATAGGGTGGCACCAGAGGCAGGCTATGGTTAGGAACTGCTTGGTTTCTTCCTCCGCCCCAAGCAAATGAGAGCATATCTAATCCCCTGGCTAGAGCTGCAGAGCGGCTCCCGGGTGCCTCTCCACACACCGCTCTGCCCGGCAGCGAGCAGCCCGAAACCCCAGGCACATCCCAGAGAGGCGCTCGGCCGCAGAAGCAGCAGCGCAGCTCAGGGCGCCACTGGATGGCACCGGGAGCTGAAAGCGGAGGCAAAGCTCTCACACAGGTGCTCTAACGAGTGCCGTGTACTTTATTTTGGCCAGCTCAGTCCGAGTTAATTTTAACAAGATGTTCATGAAGTGAGGGCACTTCCAAAGCGCCGGAGCAGAGTGTTTTCTTCGGACCTGGTCTTTTTACCAAGACTGAAATGGCAACATTTCTAAATGGCTCTCGCTGAAACATTAGGCAGGATAGTTTGAGCTTCCAAGAAAGTAAACATTCAGGCTATGGAAAAGTAGTCTCATTCCTACACTTAAAGTTACCACACCATTTGAGAACTCTTTTCACACATAAAAGCAGCATATTCATTTCATCTGACCAAAGGCCATTGTAGGCCAACAATATTTTGGAGCTCTGCTTAGCGATCTATTTATAGCGCATTGTACAGAGAAGGGATTGCAGCCAAGGTGGCTTTTTTGCCTCCCACTTTCAAATCCCTGGCATTTAAGTTAAGAGCCAAAACAGTTGCAAGGAAAGCTAATCTTGTTAATTTAGTGAAGAAACTGATTTTCAAGAGATTTAAAAGGCATCCAGCATTGCAACAGTTACTTTCCACTTACCAAAACAAAAGTTTCCTTCAGGGTATAAACCTGACATTTCAGTGGATTCTATATTAACTGATAACATACCAACATGCATGAATATTTTAGACACCCAAAGTCATAGATCACTTTAAGTTTTTGAAAACATGCTCAGCTCAATTTTCCCTGACAGTTTTTCTAGCAATGAACAGACATTAAACAATGAGTTGTATTTTAGCTCTGTTCCATCATCTTATGGACTAAGTCACCAATTCACCTACTAATTGCCATTTTTCTTATCCCAGAGGGCAAGGCTTCTAAAAAATAGGAATTTCATTCCCTCAGACAGAAAATCAAGAGAGCACTGGCAATTGTTCCAGCTGCCAAGTAACTGTAATAGATTCTTTCTGCTTTAAGATGGCTGCTCATATTTCTTAAACTGCTTGAGCACGGAGACAACTTGGCTGTTAGGCAGCACAACATTCATATATATGAGCAAAGAAACACGTAGGCACATTATATGCGACTCAGCCAGAGGACGGCTCCTGTGGACCTCAGCAGAACCAAAACCAACATAATAAACCTGGATAAGGCCAGTGATTATGTAATATACGTATCAATACTGTTGCATAATAGTATTGATTTCCAGAAGTATACATAGCTAGATTTGATTTAAGCATATTACCTACTTATTTTATTGACTCTCATATTAAAGCCATCTATATTTTAATAAGCAGTTAAGACATGTGCCTGATGAACAGATTAACGAATTAGTGACACAGTAATGTAATATGCTGATGCAAATAAGGAAAATGAGCTCCACTAGTTTTTAATAAAATAAACCATTAAAAATACATATACTAGATGCAATTTACAATGCTTTAAATAGGCTTTCTGTCCACCTCTGTTGCCACCTATATAATTACTGAGAGTAGGCTAAAAAGAAACTGCGTGACTTTGAGAAATAGGTATTTTGCTTACCAAGGCACAGGCTCTCACTCTTTAAAGCATTTCTTCTGAGAAAGCTCTCTTAATAAAACATAGAGAGAGAGTTTCTAGAATACCTATGGTTTGTGTTCTGTTTTCTTTTGCTTTTTATATTTTTGTATTTAAGGCAAGCATTCATAGTTAATTTCGCATGGGTTTGGAATAAAGCCTCAGGATATTACTAGGAGCCCTACGTGCTCCCAAGGGCTCAGCTGCTTCAGACCTGGGAGACGTGTGAGGTTTCCACGGTCAGCCACGAGAAGCCTCCACGGCACCTCATCCACAACGGGGCATAAAGGAACTCTGCAGTTCCAAGCAAGAAGTCACTAGAAAACCAACTCTTCCTCTCCCCTTGAGTGGAAAAAATAAGTAAATCAAATACCAACATTTTAAGTCCCCCAAAATTAAACACCAAAACCAGGATACTGCTATTCCTATCCCTGTTGCAGAAACAAGGGACCAAATTCTATGTTTTTATATCTCAGGTTCCTAATGTTAGGGAACTTTTCATTTATCTGCATAAATAAATACATGTTAAGTGACCTGCCCGTTCAAATATTCTAAAACAAAAGTATTTGTTCAATAACGTAAAGAACAGAAATTAAATGGTTGCATTGTTTCAGTTGCTGCTACGCAAAACACTTCTTAGTGTTTTAGCCCCTAAAAAAGGACAGCAATATCGCACACAATTTTAGGCTCTTCCTTAAATGCGCAGTCAATATTAAGCACAAGTGTCGACCCACAGGAATAGAGCTGTAATAAAACAAATTTTATAAAAGCAAAACAAAACCCCATTTACCAGTATTGCTATTTGGAGACACATTCCAACATTCCCACAGAGAGTTAACAACCAGAGGAGCATGTTCCCATGTGGCTGTGCACAACTGAAATATTGGACAACACACCAGTTACGGTCCCTATCGCTTGCATGTCCCCACAGATCATGGGAACGGGTTTTCTCTGGGTCATCTGGCTACAGCTGTGCAACTGTCCCACTTGTTTTAAGATCGGAAATATTTCCTTTAAAAGAACCAATGATTTGTGCAAGATCAAAAAATCCAGACAAGACAAAAACATCTGCATGACTAAGTGGCATGTTGAAAGCACATGCAAAGCTAATATTTCACTGAACAGCAATGAGTATCTTGAAGTAGAAATTATACTAAAACATAAATTTTGCAAAATTTTGTTAAACTATTATTATCACCAGCTCATCCTCAGAAGAATGAGTTCAAGAAGTGTATTGCAGAAGCCCCCATCATGTTATAACAAGCTTGTCCCTATCTCTAATTGACATATGGCCAAAAGCTAAGCTAAATTCCTGCTTTTTTTACAGGAGGAGGATCTTATTCTACCATCTACTGAAAAAGCAGATGAACAACACCTACATAGAATGCGCTCTAGGTGACCCTGCTTGTGCAGGGGAGTTGGACTCAATGATCCAAAGCCCCCTTCCAACCTCAATCATTCCAGGATTCTGTGACTGCATAACGTACAAAGAATATATTTCTATTTCTGGATTTCTACTCTGGTCTGTTTTAAACTCTAGTTTATGTGAACACTTCTTTAACAATTTCAGTAGAACTGGGGAGTGAAGATGCATGAAAAACAGATGCAACCATATAATGGCAAATACCATAATATCCAAGTGGCATTGTACAGAAAATGGTGGGACAGTGCTGATTAATTTCATTAGGCAAAATGGGTCTGATATTGGCTCACACATACAAATATGGATCATTTCTGATCCAGGCTAAAGCTTTTATCACTTTAGATACGTACAGAGGACCAAACAAACTTGGACAAAGTGACGATAAATACCAAATTCACCCATCAAATTAGGGATTAAGGTTGGTAAAAACTGGGGAAACCAACTGTGCTATTCTGCACGTCCCCATTCTCCTCTTGTGTGAAGTTCACCAACCTTTCCCTGCCTGCTCTAATGACCAGTCACTGGCTCTACAAACACACAAGGCCCACTACTAATCATGGTACCAACTACAGGATGGTGCCTTCTCATTACTCACTATGCACCATCTGCCTGGCCAAAACATATTTTTAAAGACAAAATGCAAACTGGCAAGGCTAAGTAAGGGGTGCTTATAGAATGCTTAACACAGAGGCACTGTCCCTGCGTTTGTAGTCACAGAGTTTCTCAAGATCCCCATCATTTTTAACCTCATAATTCTATTTTCTGCATGTTTGCTGATACAGAAGAATAGGGAAAAACTAGGATATATCTGTCACAGTAACATTGCACGCAATGTCAAACACTTTTAGACTGTAAGTTTTAAGAATGATCCAGGAGCCTTTAAAGTATTCTGTACCTCTGGCTTTCTGAGGTCACAGAGGGTTAAAGAGGACGCCCAATGGCTTTCAAGGACACAGGATCTCAACAACAGCATGAGATGGTCTCTGCTCCTCATAAAATTGCAAGATGCAAATTTGACAGCTAGGCCTAGCTGTAATTTCTCTTTTTACCATTCTTCATTAAGACCAATAAATTACCAAGCAGTCTTCAGCCCAGTGACTGCTAACTGATGTGGCCAAGTAGCTGTTGAAGGAAAAAGTGTCTTCACCTTCTAATTAGAGAGGGAAACCTCTTCTTCCTCTCCAGTTCATACTCTTTTTACTTTCTAAGTATCAAAAAGGAGAAAGGAAATTGTCCCCACATGCTTGTAGTGGGCAAAACTCCAGCAACCTGTTGTATAACATGGATTAGAAGTCCCACCCTTCTCATGTGCAGGGCAGGAAGTGCACAGGAATGCAAACTAACTGTGCAAAACAAATTCTGCTCTTCTTGCACTTAAGAGAAGCTCCACACTATAGCAACAGCTCTCATCACAAATCCCTAAAGAAGAATAAGGATATTGAGCATACTGGTTTGTGTATTTGGAATTAAATATGCTTCACTTTCTTCAGGAAAAAAAGAAAAAAAATGTTTTTTAAAAATTACATATTTAATGTCTTGCAGATTATTTCTACTGTTGGCAACAGACAGCAGTGACAACATATATTTGAAAATATATAGAACTTTTAGGATTAAGCCCTAGAAAACACAGGAAAATGCTTGAACTCAAAGCACTGTTTGTGAGTGCATGCATATGTGTATCCATATGTGTATAATCAATAGAACAAGTCAAATAAGTAAACACCAATTTAGTTAGTATTTAGAATGAAATCCTCTGATCTGCAAAACTTCTTACTCATATGCCATACACATGGATTATTTTCCTCAGCATAATGAACCACAATTACAAATACACAACAAGGCTAAGGTTGGCTGCTGCTATGTCCATTCCTGTAACCAGAAGACTCTCAGATTCATCAGAGGCCACAGCAGGAGAACCAGCTCAGGAGCTGCAGAAATAAGAGCACCATGTTCTTCCAACACATGAGTTGAACCTCTAAAAGAGGTTGTCCGTGGCCAAGACAAACCAGACCTTTCCCTGCTTTCTGGAAAAAAAAGAACACACAAGCTTAGCTGGACAAGCTGCACGAGTCACAGGCCCTGCTAAACCAGCCTGTTGCAGCAGGTAGTTCTTCCTAAAAAAATCTGAATATTTTTATAGTCAAATTCCAAACTCGGACTTCTCTTTCTGGAAGTTCAAGGGATGTAAATCACCTGTTCATATCAGAGCACACTACCAAGCCAAAATATTTAAAGTGACATTAAGTAATACATTAAGCACAATACAAATAACTCTTTCAGTTCTTTGAGGAGCCAGTTTTAGTGCACTTCAGTCTTCTTTATTTGCAACACCATTATAATAATAGAGTAAAAAGAGACAAATAGCCATGCTGATGTTATTTTACTAGATTTGCTATATGACAAAGATGTTATTTATTGGCTGTACCTCCTCTACAATGTAATATTACAATAAAATATCTAAAATATGCAAGGTGCACCTCTCATGTCTCTCTGATATCCATTATATTTCTACTACCACATGTTTCCGCAGTGAGAATTTGCACTACAAAAATCACAGACTATTAAAGTCAAAGCACTCTCTAAAACTAGACAGTCCGCAAAAGCCAACAATCAAAAAAAAAAAAAACAAAAAAATCTGACTCATTTAATGCTAGAATCTAAATAATATTGATTGAAGCATTCTTTTCAGAAAATATGTTGTTCGGAAAATATGTTGACAATAAGATACTGGCTGCCATGGTCAAACTAGCAAGTACAAGCAAAATAAAATAAGGTTATGAATATGCAGTCAGGACAGAAATGAGAGAAACATCAATTCAGACAAAATTAAGAAAGCTCCCACTACAGTTTCATTTAGAAGTCTGAAGAATGACTTGGGCATCAAGGAACTAAAATGCAAAACCACTTTTAACCTACCAGTGAATAAGACCTCTTGCTGGACACTTCACAATACACATTTTTTCCACATCTTTTCCAAACAAAACAGGATGTGGCACCACAAATGCACTTTAGCATCAATATATGAGTGCAAGATCAAGTGTGATTCATAATCACAAGTGGACTCCAAGATGTTCAAACACCCTTCACTAGGTTTAGCATATTCCAGAGTAAAACTTTCGCAAGTCCTTCCAATCTTCAGTACTGAAGAAATGCTGCCCATAGCCTGTGGACTACCTATTTTGGAAGGCTTTCAAAACCTGAATGAATAAGGTCATGACTACATTATTCTGTGAAGCTCTTCCTCTGAAGCTCAGGTTACACTAGGTGACCTCCCAAGGTATCCCCCATGCAAACCCTCTAGTTATTCTATGACCCTGCCCTCACACATGCCCATACCAACGGACTCTAACACTGCCTCTGCAGTCCCCAAATGTGCCACCCTCTCATTAAGGTTTTTGTGATACTTAAAGGAGAAAACAACTGATCTCGAGAATTCTATGATTCTATAAGAAGAACTGGCATTTTGTGCCAGGAAGTGCTGGTTCTCTTCAGATCCCAGTAAAAAAGGCAGAGACACTGTTAAGAGAAAAGCTATAGAACAGCAGCTGAATTTTTGAATTCTGAGCAAGACTAATCCAGATTAATTTAGCTCACGGACTTCAACACTTTTATTTGCACATTCCTACCAAGGTTTTTCAGTTAGCAAGGCACACACCTGCTTTGGAGCAACCAGGGCAGCTGGAACAGGCTTGGTGCCTAGCTGCTCTGTACAAACAACGCAAACGGGCGAGGGTCAGAGGCTGGTGGGGAACTCATGATTATGTCCTTATGGCACAGGATGAGAAAGGCTCAGCCCAGGCTAGAGTACCTTCCACAAAATCAATTTTTTTTTCTGATGTCAAGGCCAACAAATCAACAACAGGAACCAGGGGTACCACTCACCAGAGCAGTTTAAAGTCCTCCATAAAGCACCAGAGAACCTAGAAAAAACAGGTTTGTTACGACTGCTTTTTACTTACCTTTTATTTAACTTTACTACTAGTACTAAGGATCTTTGCAAGTGAAAATAGAAGCCCAATTAGCGAGAATTCATCAGCTCCTAGCAGTTAATTCCTGCTTGATAGAATTCCCAGGATATCAGTTATTAGGCTGCTAATTACGAGGTCAGAGAGGAGCTCCTGCAAGCAACAGGCAGGAGGCACTAAACAAACAGAAGACCGGATCTTTAATGCAAGTGCATTTCCTGGCGGAGAGGAATAAATCAGCGCAGATAATGTAGTACAGGAGCAAAAAATCACACGCTCTAAAACAATCTGTTTGAAAGATTCTCACCGAAGCACAAATAACTCTTCAAAACCGGTTCCCTGCTAATGAATTCATACTTGAAAAATAATGCTTGAAAATTAAATAATAATAATAATAAAGTACTAATTAAAAATAGTAAGATTGATCAATTTCATGTACAATACAACCAACACAGAGAGTGAAATCTGAGAGAGCATATAACTAAGCTAACAACTCCAGAATACATTTCCATTTACTGAAAATCTTATGAAAAATAATCCTGGTAGTGTAATTAAGAGACCTGAGTACTGAACCAAGTCAAGCAATCCTCAGTGTTCTCCAAACCTGCAGTTGAAAGGCGACATCAGGAGAATTGCATAGCACGACACTTGATAACCAGGCCTCCAGCCTGGTAAGATGCTACATATTTAACATAAATAATGGAAAGCACTTCAAGATATATTTCCTGAGCATGCCTCGCCTCTGCTAATTTTGACTTAGCAATTTTATAGTGTGTACAAATACTGTGATAAAGCAAGTGTGATTTAGAAAATAATTCAAGAACCAGAAACTTTGTTTAACCTAATACATTGCAGTCTTGGTTGACCACATTCAAGTTGTCTTAAATTGATAGAACAAGGTTTCCCTTTTTTACTGTAACACTGCAACACTTCTGTTAAAATTCTTAGTTGGCATATGTAAAGAGAAACTATTAACAAGCTCAGTGCAACCAGTCATCTCGACTATGAAGCTTTAGATGAGTAACAGCCCAGAACAAAGCATTTAATTCTTTAAAGAAACCAATACTTCAAATGTGCTACTCTCCAAATGATGGGACTACCATATCTCTCAGAACCTTATATTATGCATATATTTTTCCTTAGGTATTATGAAGGCTTGCTACATAAGCATAGTTTCTACATCATCCTTCTCATACAGAACTTCTGGAAAACACGGATATTCTTTGGTAAGAGAAGGGTTATTCTGAACAGCAAACATCATGAAAACTATGAATTCACATGATTAACTTATAATTCATTGTAAAATAAAATCACTATTAAAAGAACACGGTCTGTGCAGCAAAGCACTGGAGAGTGAAGATGCTTTCAAGACTGTCTTTTTTGTGCCCTCCCTTGCAGCTCTGTCTGGTTCCACAGGTCCCTTCCTGCCACTTTCCAGCCAGGCTCTGCCCCCCTGCCCCAGGCTGGCATCAGCAGCACCCATCGCTTCCGGCCTCGGCCCTGCTCCCGAAACTCAGTGCAGGGAGAACAATGCTGCATTTAAGCAAGCCAAATACTCATCATCTGCAGACAATCTAGTTACTAAGGCTAGCAAATCTCTGCTAACCACTGCAAGCTGCTATGCTAAAATAATTCTTCCATATGTTCTGTTGCTTATTACTTGCAACAGCAACAGCAATATGTAAGGATGCATACAGTGTTACAGGAATAACAAATTAATCTTATCCATATACCTATCGCTGTTCTACATTCAGCTATTTCTGCCCAAGAGAAATAAATTATGCTTCTTTAAAAAAAAAAAAAAAAATTAACCTACTCTACAGTGCATGTGAATAGCAAAATAAATCAGCAGAAGGAAAAAATAGAGAAGAATAACTTGGCACAACTGCTTCCTAAAGAGAGAACATGCACTTGCATATAATGCATAGAAACATAAAATCTATTAAATTAATTTCAAAAATAAAATGAAGGGCAACACCATTCTAGTCAGTGTTGCAGAACATAGCACAGATATTCAGTGGACTGTGGCAGAAAAGCATTTAAAAAAATAAAAATTTGACAAGAATAAACAAAAAACAGCCTAGCCTTTCAAAGAAAAACTTTAGGGGATTTTTTTTTCTCCCCAACAAAAGAGATGGAAATTTCAAACACTGGCAAGAGGGAAAAGCCACCTGGCCATTCCCAGATGGAGCGTACACAGCTCGGAAGCAGCAGGGTTTAGCAGGCGCTGGGACAACAACACTATGTTCCCATTTAGTAATCCACTTTTAGATTAAATGTAGGAAAGAGGGGAGAGCTACTTCTATAGTCCAAGGAACCACCATGAGATATAAATAGTAACTTTGTATTTGTCCTCTTGAATAGGTCATTAAATAACTTGCAACTTTTTGTTTTAAGTCATACAGTAGAGGTAGATTCCCCGGGTCACAACTGGCACAGGAGAACTGCCAGTCCTTGATAAGCACAGCAATTAGCTTTCTTTTACATACAAAGCTACTCTAAGGGAGTAGGAACAGTTTCCTTACACAGCAATAATAGCACATCCTTTGATTTATGCAGTAGTCCTGCAGCAGTACAACCAACATCCTGTTTTCATCTTAAGTACAGCTGTGTAGTTTGTCTGCAGGCTCCATTTATCAGAGCGCCTAAAGCTAACTCCCTTCTCATTACAAGAAACAGCATCCTCCAATTTAGAAAGTATTTTTTCTTCCCAATTTTTTGCTCCTGAAATTTTAATGTGGTATTTCTATGGGTATTTGGATGTATATTAAATTCTCGAAACAATGTGAAATAAATTTATAAATATTAACTTAAAACAGCTGAAGAAATTTAGAGGGAAAAAAAAAAGGGATTTTCCAGCTTCAAATGAATGGCATGAGATACTAACTGACCCATCTAAGCTGTACAGTCTCATTAGTCCAGTCCACAGATGCAGATTTCTGAGATCTGGAACAGCCTCTGCAAGATTTCCGGAAGTTTAGATCGAATATGACAGAGAATCTCAGTAATATGCCTAAAAGAGTACAAAAAGTGTGGTTAGACACCTCATGGATTATTTTAGATAAGTATTAACTCTGTATTCTAGGTTACCACAGCCATCTAAAGCCTGTCAAATTCACAAGGCCCACATTCTGACCCACGGGAATAACAGGGCAGATCACAGCTCCTATATGATTTATACATGGAGTTCCTGTAACCGCACAGTGATACAGGAACATTCCATTCACATCTTGTCACATTTTAGAAAACACAAGTACCAAAACATGCTGCTTTCTTAAACTGCATTGTAAAACACTGCACTTGTTCAAAATCTTTTTAGAAGAAATTTTTACTTGTTGAACCCACTAACACACACAAAAAGAAAAGAGAGAAAGAAAAAAATAACTAGTAAAAGGAGGAATATTTTACTAAACATTAAATCTACAAGATGTCTAGATTTTTTAATGATTTTGCCTTGAAGCAAGTGGCAACTAGTATGTCAGCAAAATGTCAGTCAAAGCACAAAAACTATTTAAAACATTACCAACACAGGACAAACTTCTTTATTAGAAACTAATGATTGTGATTCAAAGAGCACTAGAGAACCCTGAATTTGTCTGTGCTGGCCAAAACAAGCCCCTGCGGGGGATGGCAGGAACGGGTAGGCAGGACTCCCACGCAATGCAGCTGTGGCCGTGGCAGCCTCCGCGACAGGGATAGTGTTGCAGCAACAGGGTAGCTCAGCCCATCACCCACAGAGCTCCTGCTCTCGCGCTTAGCCGCAGGAGGCAGGTCAGGGCCAAGCTGCAGTGGGCTCGTGCTGAAATCACCAAGATCCATCCCCAGATTGCCCCAAACTCAACTGCAGTTATCAGCGCTTCACAGAATCTCACCAAAAGCAGCAGAGATATTAACAAGTTCACACACACACACACAAAAAAAAAAAAAAAAAAATCACAGGCAGCTATCTACACAAATGTAGACACAAACAAGATACAGATAAAATTCAACTGAAAACTCCATGAAATTGAAAATTCACCTTCACTGTACCCAGTTAAACTTTAAGCACCAGTAGCCTAAGAAACAGCAGCTGCTGGTAACTGCCAAGCTCTTCTCTCCCTCTCTCTGCTAACCATAAAATGTTGGGTTTAAAATATAGCCCTAAGGAGCCTGTGGAAAAATCCCTCAATTTCATATTGGACCAACAATTCTACTTCTGGCTAATGGCACTTTTGACTGCTCTTTTGACACACCTGAAGCAACAATGCTCAGAATTTTTGGAATATTTATTCAATGGATCTAATGTCACTACCATACCACTGCTAGTAAAGAAAGTCTTCAGGGCCAAAAATACAAAGTTGATGTTTCAAACACTTTCCAAAATTAAAGGAACATCCTAGAGTGAGGACAGGCAAGTGAAGAGGTCATATAGCAACAGTAATTTGGCCTAACCTTAAAAAAGGGGAAAAGAATTCAACCAAAGCCTTTCACGGTCAAAAGCAGCTCCCCACACACGTACAGCTGATGAAGAGGATGAGAAGAAGCTGCAACAAACTTACTCCAACAAATGCCAAAGCAAATCTACTCACTTCAGAAACAGTCAGGGTCATGGCTTTGCACTTCAGCTGTCCACGAGAGACACAATCAGGTAGGAAATCATCATTGATCCTTCTAACTGTTAGTAAAAAGCATGGAAAACTGGAGAACAGTGAGCCTCCATACTCAGTGCCAGACCTGAATCAGTTTTTCTCATAAAATCACAACAACAAAGAAGTGCAACTTCTTTCTCAGTGCTCTTTAAATAATTAACTGAAAATATTTGCTAATCAAAGCTATAGTTGAAAACACTGAAGACTTAACAGGGATGGGACACTCAGGATGCGATTCACATCATCCGACAGGTCTCACTCTGCAGTCAGTAGCCAAGAGTGTTTAAGAGGACTGAGCTCAAGCTCTGAATCACTACAATTTCAGCACAGATTCTGACATGTCTCCCTGTTCCAGCCAGCCCTTTCCACCTCAGCTAAAACCAAGGCATACTGAGATACCTCTTGGAGACCATTAAAAAAAAAAAAAAAAAAAGAAAAAAAAGCTCTTGGTATGTCAGAAAGCATGGAGACACCTTCAGTTCTTCCAAAGAGGGAAAGATCTTCAAGACTAACACCACAAGCATATTTCCATCACACTATTCAGTCAGACTGACAAATAAATTTTTAAACTCCATCTACAGCCAATGCATATATAAAAACACTGGTTGGTATAGGATGAATTTTCAGCATTTACATCATGTGTCATTATTTCCAAATATACTCAATTCTACCATAAAAATTTATGCTGGATTGACTCTTGGCAAATCATGTAAACTTGTATGGCTGGCAGGCTTTACATTACAGAATCCAGGACATATTTTTTGGGTGAGTAAAAGAAGGAGGAGAAAGAAAAAAAAAAAAAACACACACACACAAAAAAAAATCCCTCTAACCAGTACCTTGAAGAACAACATCACAAAGAGTCAGGCAGCTCTGATTTTTGCAGCACCATGATAGCTTCAACACTCAAAATTCTATTTTAAAAATAAATTATTTTTTATTTTGAAGGTTTCATTTAACATCTAAGTCATTATATTACCCTCCTCTCCTTGTATTCATTTGCAATTTCTGGATAAAGCAGTATTACAGCAGTATATTTTGGGAAGAAGGCTGGAAAGTTTGCAGGAATGTTTGGGGATTGGAAATAGGAGAACAGTCAAAGAAAGATGCTTAAAAACAAGACAGGGATTCTAACAGTTCAGACAGTGATGTCAGACCCTTATTTCTTTTCCAAAATAAGCAGCTTCAGAGGCCCTTTTATCCCACACACTATTGATAATCAGCTCTGAAGCGGTGCTTATAACATGCTGTGGTTTTCCATATCTTCTACAGAAAGCCTAGGTAAGAATCTAGAAGTCAAAGTGTGCTGCAGGATGTACTATGACTATATCTGCAGAGGAAAAAAATACAGGGTACCTATAGCGTAGCCAAAAAAAAAAAAGAAAAAAAAAAAAAGAAAAGAAAAACACACTCTACAAACAGTGTATTCTTTTTTTCCAATTATCTGTTGAATTATTTAAATTTCAAAACCCCTGTATATATCACTTGGGGAAAAATATATAGCAAGAAGCATAAAGGAGTTGAAGGAATAAGGAAACATCTGATGCAGTTCCATGAAGTCATTTCAAAAAACAAGTGTCCTGGAAACGTCCTGAAAACCTGGGGTATATTTATGTCTGAGGAAGGATACCATATCATATTGAAAAAGATACTGCTACTGGCCTGAAAAAGTTCTTAGTAAACTCTGAGCTGCTCAAGTATGGAAAACAAACAAACAAACACACTAAATCTTCCTTCATGCCTCAAGCTGTCCCTATCACTGCTACTTTAGGATCTCAGCTCCAAATTCTGCTCTGTCTGAGGCATCACTCAGTCGCAGGAGAGCGAATGGAAAAGAGCAACTCCGAGATAGCCAATGAACCCTCTTTCAGCATCATATGGGAGAGCCTGGTAAGGCATACTTATTAGTATGTATGCATCCTTGCATACACACACATATGCATATCAAAATTTAAATGCAGAAGGACTCAATGAAAACATCTAAGGATAGGGTCATTGCAAACAGCATAAAATAGTCAGGAAAATAATATTGTCCCTCCTCTCACACTCCGGGGCTTGGGAGAAGCAGAAGTCCCGAAGGGCATCTGCCACCAAGAAAAACAGGTGGCCGTGGCCATTTGGTTTCCTAATGTTTAAAACCACAATTGCTAAGCTGCCTTAGGAAAGAGATGCTACTCATCTTCGAAGCTCCTCAGCATGATGAACAATAAAGGCTTTTAGAAAAGGAGCACATTAAGATTTAGCATGCCAGGACTTTCTCCAAGTAGTGAGCATGTTAAAAATGAATGAGGTAAAAATAGCTCAGAGAGGGCACTAGGATGGAATTAGTGAGGCTACTTAGTGTGGGTGGAAGGAGAGAATCCATCCAAATTGCTAAGGAAGGGAAGTGAGAGACCAGAGTCAGACACCAGCAGGGAAGTTTATGCCTGGAGACTTCAGAGTAGACTGAGAAGGCAGCAAGCGTTAAATAACAGGAAAACAGGAACCAAGGCACAACATTCAGCACAGCTGCATTTGATTTTTGACCTTTCATCAGGAATCAAGTTTATGAACTAAGAGAGTTGTCAAAGTGCATACTTCTGTCGTAGCCTGAACTTCTGATTTACATAAACAGCAGAAAATATGCCACTTCTGGAAACCTGCCTGCTACACAGTAGTCATTTACTAATTTCTTATTGTTTCTTTTTTTCCAAACTGAAGGACCAGAGATTTCTGTCAGTTCTGCCTGAAGAGCTTACCTCCCAAAATAGGAGTAAAGTTAAGAAATGTTTAAAACTCATTAACAGACTTTTTTTCCCCACTTCTTACTAGATCCAGAGACAGAAGTAATTGCTCCTCCCAAGCAGAAAATGCTTTCAACATTCTTATCACAAGAAGAGTTAAACCCAGACATGTCAGCACACGCAGATCACCTTCTACCTGAACTATTTGGTCCAATTGTTTTGTTGGCCCAGTCTGACAGTAAACAAGGACTTGACTAGGTTTTAAAAAGGTAAAGAGCAAAACCAACAGGAAAGAACAAAACTGCTGCCATGTAGGCCTCTCTCTCAATCTTCTAATCATCTCAGTATTTATGCATAGTGTGACCTCCAGAATGAAATCATGAAATTCAAGCCTTTTGTTGTCATTAAACTTACCTGATTTTTTTGTTTTGTTTTTTAAGACTGCCTGTGCAGCAGTAACACAAGTTTGCCATTGTTACCCTACTGATGGTCCTATGTCCTGCATTATTCTCATTTAACTCCCTCCACTCAGCTAAGCTCCTGGCAAGAGCAGGTGGATGCATCCGTAAAAATTAAAACTGACAGCTTGTTTTACACAAAGAAACAAAACAGCCACCTCACTTTTATTTATTTATTATTTTAATCCAAGGCAACCTTGTAATGGCCACCGATGACTCCAGATCAGAACAACAGAGCCCCCGTGTTTTCCTTTCATGACCTTAGTTGTTTCACAGCCCCCTCCTTCACTAACCACATGAGCGGACAATTTGCAAACAAGTGGTTCAGATCATATAAAGAGTTTTGTACTGAATATCAACTTTTAAGGAATTTGTCAAACTGCATATGCAATTTTTGGTTCAAAGTGTAGGGGTGAGAGAGCAGGAGAGTAAAACAGCCACAGCTACACACATCCTATTTTCAAGAACTTTGCCTGTAAGCTGATTGTAATTTATGCCTCCCCATAGCAAAATGTTTAGAGGTAGTTGCTATAAAGCAATATACAAGTCCTTAGTCTTTGGTGGGGGAAAAAAAAAAAAAAAAACACATCTGATTGACTGATACCAAGGCGAGGTACAATGCAAGGGGGAAAAACTTTATCCTTAACATAAAATCAAGGTCCACAAAAGAAAATGACTTTTAAAATCAAAATGAAGAAAACCCACTCAGAAACATAAATTTTGAAAGAGAATATTAGAGAAAAACATTCAAGTTTCTAATGATGTTACTTTAAACACCTTTTTTTTTTTTGGTGGCGGGGGTAAGATTATATCATTTTATAGGAGAAATGCAGAGTAGAGAATAGAAACTACATGATCATTAGTATTTGAGAAAATTCAAGACCACAACATTTACTATTTCCTACCTATCACAGAGTAATTGTTGTATACACTTTTCTAAGTAGATTTCATGGTTTTTCTTGTTGTTTTCCTTTATTAAAAAGCTTGAGCTATGGTTTTGAAACCAAATCATTACATTTCCAAAAGTGGACAAGGAAAAAAAAAAAAGGAAAAGAAAAAAAATCAAAGAAATGCACAGAAAGGACTTTTAAGCAGAGTTGTAAAAGAGAAAGGTATTTATTCAATGATAACATTTACTAAAGTTTCCAGTAAAATGAATGCTTTCTCACAGTAGAAAACTTATGTCTAGCTAAAAATATTCATGTGATCCGTTTAACTGGAAATAGCAATCCTGACAATCCCAGTCTTGCAGAACAGTCAACATACACGCTGGCTCCCACGGGAGACATTTCGTAGATAGATTAGGGAACCATCATCAATCACAGACAGCTCTTGGACTGTTTACAACCATAAAAAGATACTTACAAATGTACGTGCCCATTTTGAACTGGATAATTTCCTAAGAAATAAAAAACAAAACCAGGAAATCTCAACTCAGTAATGATTTTCATGGTATTCTACTACCCATGCAGGAAAAAAAAAAAAAAAAAAGTGTTTTCTAGCTATGAAAAAAGCACTTCTAACCATTAGTCCATTGCAGATTTTAAGTCACAAAGCATCTCTAGAACTCCAGTTAGTAAATGAGGAACTTCAGTTTCATACAGTGTTGCATTTGTGGGACTTCACCTCAGAAAATGATTATTCATTGGATATTATAGCTCAAAACAGTAGGGGTTTTTGATGGTGTTTTTTTCTCCCCTTGAATTCTCTGTTGCACTCTGCACAGCTGGAGCTTCCTCTTCATTGTGCTAATGCTGGGCACAGCCACAGAACTCTACAGGACACTGCCTTTTTGTCATCCTCTCATGCTTTGACGTCAACTCTGAGTTTCAGAGCAATGTATATAGTGACAGGAAATATGTACTGTACATACTTAAGAAGGAATAACTCTTTCTTAAGCAACAGGCAGCAGTGTGAACTTAAGTCAGAGCAGTAGGTCAGTCATTGGGGAAGAGAGTGAGAGGCAGGTAAAGAAGTATAATCTGCTTTATCTTGCAAACAGCCTTAAAAGCAGCCCAGCCTGTCTTTTATCCCCTCCATTAATGCAATAATTCTGACACTGTTACAACTCCAATGTCTGTCTGGATAATTTGGGACCAGGTGCTCAGAGATTTTTATTAACTGTAATAAAATTAAAACAGCTGCAGCTAGAAACACAGCTACTAATCTATCCAGAACAGATATTCAAAATTTTTCTCCCAAGTTATAGTCAAGAGAGCCAGAAGGAGTACTGAGCTTGATAAAAGAAAGTCTATTTAGATGTTGCTAGACTTAGTGACTTATACCATTTATTGTAACTTCAAAATATTCCTGATGAATAAATTTATCTGACAGATGACAGAAATCCTGTAAATACCTTCAGCTTCTTCTGGAAGACATCAGTAAAATCCGTCTTCTAACCTGAAGCATTTCTTCCCTTTCATATTGTGATACCTCACTACTAGCTTTCACCATTCCTCTTGAGAGGATATCAGACTTGCAAAACTTTTTAAAAGAACTCTACTAGTTTCTCTATTTACATATTATCCTCCCACGCAATTTCTTCACCTCAGTATCCACATTCCTCAGACCTCGAATGTTTCCTTGATCTCATTGCTATAGCAACACGCTCTTTTGAACATTACCATCAAGTACTTGATAAGCGCCGAGTTATAACTTCAGATCTGACAAATCGAGTAATGAAACCAGCCTCAGCACCATTATGTCATGCAATTATTTGATGCAATTATTTACTAAGGCAGTAGCCTTAGTAAAGGCAGAAGCACCACTAAGAACACATAACCGCCTCAGAAAGTATTAGGTGCATGTTCAGAATTCACGTGGTAAATTCCACCCTGAAATCCTCAACAGTCCACTGGCCTCCAAGAGGATCCACCCACAGAATAGTTAACTCTGTTGCAAAAATGCAGCAAACTCTACTGTAACAAATTCTCAAAGTTTTTTCCGTTTTCTAACTTCTCAAATAGCTGTTCTCCATCAGGGTCTCCAGGGCAATAACAACAAACTATCTAACGCGAACTCCTCAATCCAAGAGATAAAGCACAGCTAACATCCTTAGACCCATGTGAGCCTAAGTTCTGATTCCTTTTGCTATCTGTGACACCCAGAATTTTCAATACTACTGAAAAAATTAGTAAGCCCGTTAGCAGCACGCCCTAAGCGGGGAAGCAGGACCTTATCTCATGAACAGAACTGCACAGAAAAGAAGGCAGAAATACAGAATGTTATCAGTGCATCACAAATGACCTCACCCTTTTGGATTTGGCAGCACTGATAAGGGTAAAATTTGGGGGGGGGGGGGGGGAGGCAAAGAGGAAGTCTTACAAAAATACTTTATTGAAGAACCTTGATGAACTTTAATTGCAATAAATCTCTAATATTGAATGTCCTTATGTCTAATCCAGTTCCATCGAAGGTTCTGCAGTAAAAAAAAAAAAAAAAACAACAACAACAACTAATTCACCGCTATCTCATATCTGCAACTCTCTAATGCACTACATATAGGCTAATTCATAGTAAGATGGCATTGCAGTCCTTCCAGTCCTGACCTCAACCTCACCAGAATGAAAAAACTTCGAACTTTGTCTGTCTATCGCTTTGGCTGGCAACAGAGTTAAAGTTATTGCTGCACTCTCTGCCCCGTCCCTCACCAGGGGGACCTTCATTTGTACCTGAACAACCCTCCGGCTATATTGTGAACTGGCTCAACTCACAACCTCAAAGGGAGCTTAAAACAGCATTTTCAGCCAGTACTGATACCAGACACTTTGCAACACTGAACCACCAGCTAATGTCTCCAGAGATCTGTAATCTGATTGAAACAACTCCATAAAAGACCTCAGCGGTTAGAAGAGGTAGGCCCGCCACACCGGGGAGAAGCTACACGATGCGCCTTGTTCTCTCTGAAAGCACTCGCGTCTCTCACTTCTCGGAGAGCTAGGCCACGTGAAAAACCTTCTCTCTCCTTTTCATTATAAAGCAGTTCCAGTGTGTTGGCTGGGCCTAAGAGCCAGGGTGTGGGAGCACGAAGGCACACGTGGACGCTTCTGGCAGTACCTGGGCACAGCTCATGTCAGCCTCTGTCCTCTCGCCTCTCCACAACAACTGCCGGGGCATCTTCAGCCTCCCGCAGCAGCCATACCTCCAAAGCAGGTTTTCATTTGACAAACGAAAAGAAAATAATAGTGAAAGAAAGAAGTTTTTTTGCTTAGGTAAGGCAGGTCAGAATATGTTATTTTGAAAGTCAACATCTACTTTTAAACATGATTTAAGAAAACAGATGAAATCATGTCAGAAACTGACTAGAACTAATTCAAAGATACACCTCAGCGAGCACTCTAGTACTTCAAGTTAAATCAAGCAAAACCCAAAATTGCTCCAACAGTTGAACAGTTTCATTTGCAATACAGCTCTTCATGGTAAAAATTAATGCCAACTAAGGAAATTCAGTTGGTCATGTAAATTTGTTTACTCCAGGAGTATGGATCGCTGTCCAGCAAAGAGTAGCAAAAAGAGAGACCAAGAAGCTGGATATCAGTCATGGGCACTTTTTGACTGTTGCTGTTAAGGAATTCAAAAGCCACCCCCACTGTCACCCCATCACGCCTGTAGAGCCAGCTCAGCCCTGTGATGAGCAGTAACAGCGTGAGCTGTCCTGGCAGCCGCTCGCTCTGCGGTGCGGCCTCTCAAGAAAGGCACATGTGCTATAAAAGCCTTTAGAAGCAGATGCAGCCAAGTTTCTTCTGCTACCAGAAGAAACTATGTGGCATGTCCTGCCAGTGACTGGGCATGAATCCTATTCACCATCTTCCAAAAAATTCCAATAGTAGCTGCTTTTTAAATCTTTACCGACTTACCTCAACTGCCCTTTGAAAACAGCAGCATTTTCCCTCTACCAATATTCAAAAGAACATTTTTATCCACAACAGCTTTTAATATTTTATTTTTCACTAGAAAAGCACAATCCTGCAGGCAAAAATTTGTCCTTTGAGGAAAAAAATAGAAAATACTTTCCTAGGGACTGTCCCAGTATAACCGTTGACAAAATTCCATAGAGAAGAATCATGCAAATATGTCACCAACAACTAAAACTCACAGAAGCTCCCGGGCTAAAGAAACACTAACACTTGAAAACTCACAGGGCACCTCTAATACAACTACCCTTGCTGGCATTTACCACAATTCCTTTTTTAAGCTGAAAGAGTTATCAGTAATTATCCCCCATAACTTCAAATGGTGACTTAAGAACACATTCACTGCATGCGATTTTGAGCTGTAGATTAACAACATTCCCCACCTGGTTAGACAGGTTTGGGAGAGCTGTAATGGAGTATAATACCATTTGATGATCCATTTAATCATCTCATGTGTGTTCTTTTGCCCCAGACTGCACATTTTTTCCTGCAATCTCATTTGGTGAAAAAAGCTGCAGTACTACTCCTTACTGTGCAAAACACTTATCTGCCCGTTTTAACTGGTATACCCAGATTGTTGTCTCAGGCTCCATGCTTGGATGAGCCAACAAGACACCATCCTCAGGAAACAATTAACATTTTCTGATAAAGAACTCTTGTTGAAACAGGAAAGGAATGAGGAGTTCATTTTCTATGTATCAAATAATATGAGAACAACCAATAAAATGCTTGAAAACATACCTGCCAGGGTAAAGTTCTGCTGTTACATACCCATTTTTCAAAACTGACATGGGAATACTGACAGATGCTTGAAGTCACATTAAGGAAGCAGACCACACTTCCTGATGTTTGGAAAGCAGCAGCTGAAATTCAGTATAACCAGCTGCACTACAGCAGGCTTCAGGCCTGGAGAAGCTTTCTAAACAGCTGAGTTATGCCTTTTTGTTTGTTTTGTTTTTATATTCCTGCCCCCAAAGCGAAAGTGAGGGCCTTGAAGACATAATAATGCTTTATTAATTTCCAAAATTATGTATATTCTATGATCACTGCGCTCAATCCCTTCTACTGAGCAGGCCGATTTACACAATTAAAGACTTAGAAATGTAGTAATCATCTATTTTGTAATTATACCTTCTACACTCATTAGTGACCCAAACCTCACTTGTTAATGAGCGCAAGCATGGAACTGCAGCGAGGCCACAGTTGAACTGGCAGCACTTCCCCAGGAGCCTTCTGAATATGCTGCTACCACGACTTCAAACTCATCTCACTTGATTACCTCTGGCAAATGGTAAAAGCAGTCACTCAGCTCCAGGTGCTCACCTTGGCTTACCTTGGTCAGAAACCCTAAATTTCCACAAGCCTCCAGAAAGTCTTGGGGTTAAAGTATACATTCCCCGTTTACTTTGTCCTGTCTATCTACAAATGACAACTCTAGCAATCTTGTCAGCATTTTTAGCCTGTAAAGTCATCAGGTGCATTTTTTTTCCATATTTATTTATATCTATTTAAGGCAAGGCAAGGTCCTCCTCCCCTGGACACAGGCAGTTCCACCTCTGTCCTCGTGCCAGGCACAGGGGCAGCTTTACTCATATTCACAGCCACGGTCTGCAAAGTTTCCCCTAACCATAGCCCTTCCTGACTGGCTCTGAGTAACTCATCGCTCATCGGACAAGACTCATATTTAAAACCAACCAACCAGCGGGTTTCCTCTCCCAACAGATGCTGCTTATCCATGTTTTGCATTTCGGTCTGGGCGGTTACAAGAGCGCTGGGGAGCGCCCTGCTCTCCCACCGCCGCCACCCTTTCTAGAGGCAGAATTTTAAGGCAATACCTGCCTACCTGACCCTGCTAAGGTCGGAAAGCTTCATGCTTGAGAAACACCCGGTGCCAGCGGAGGCGCCGAGCGGGTGCGGGCGAAGCCAGCGCGCAGGTTGCGCCGTGTCCATGTCCCCCTGGGACCGCTCCCGGCGAGGCGCCAGCGCCGAGGCTGCTCGCCCGGGCGGCACCGGGGGAAAGCCCGGCTGCCCAGCGCCCTCCCAGCTCAGCCCTGAGCTCCGTGCTGCCCAGCGCCCTCCCAGCTCAGCCCTGAGCTCCGTGTCCCCCCGGCACCCGCTTCCAGGCAGGGAGAGGGCAGAGCGCCCCGCCCGCGCCGCCGC
>NW_010586106.1:119471-129575 GCF_000705375.1 Tinamus guttatus
AAAAAAAGAAACTTCGCGACGAGAAACTTGAAACGCGGAACCTGCCCCGCGCCAGCGCCCGCGCAGAACAGAGGCGCCCTGTTCCCTCCCAGCTCCTCCCACCCGCCCGGCCGCGGTCCCGGCTCCGGCTCCGGCCCCGGTCGGTGCGGGGACTCCGCTCGGCCCCGGCCGCCCGCGGGGGCAGCGCCGCCCTTCCCGGCTGGAATTTTCCTCTCCGCCAGCGACGCCTCCCGGCGGCCGCTCCGGCTCGGGCCTTCTCCATTCCAGCCGCCAGGGCGCAGGTGGCAGAGCGGGGCCGGGGCCCCCGGTCCCTCAGCACAGCGGCCGTGGGGTTTGTACTCCCACTTGCACCAGGCTTCTTCGAGAAGGATTTATCTGCTTTTCGTTTTCTTTTTCTTCAGAAAAGATTAAATAGGCCTCAAGCTGCCTGTTTTTTTTCACACCCGGCTTTACCACATGCCATCATTGGGCACACCCTAGTAATCTGATAAAGTTTCTTAAACCCAAAGGAAAAAAAAAGAACAAACCACTGATGCATGTCAGATAGGTTTTCTGTGGTCCAGTTTTCAAAGAAATAGTGTTCAGCGAATTGATATATAAGAATACTGTCAGGAGTGATCCCTGTGAAGGGTTTTGCACGTCTCGGGCCTTTCTCATCTCTGACAACCCGCCGTTTCCTTCCTCGTGCTCCTCAGATTGCTCAGCAACTTTCTGGGCCAGAGCGACAGCTACTCAGCCCCTTTTCACTGTCAAACGATTCCCTTCTACATTGCCTGTCCCTGCAGGGTAACTTTCTGCACTTGGAGTATGATCACAGTTCAGGCACAAAAGAACTTGGTGTTTCTAACTAGCTACTTTGTTTCAACTGAACTGAAAACGAGGAACACGGGAGCAAGTTGCACTGCAGCAAAACGCAGCAGTTACAGAAGTTGAAGTGCTGTGTTGTCCTCCTGCATTAATAAAATTCGCTAGACCACTAAGCAATACGAAACTGATGTAGCTTTCTCTTAAAAATCTCCTTTGAAAACCAGTGTACACTGTAGCCGAATACTTCATGTAAATACACTAAATCAGACTGTAACGTATCAGATATGTCACATGAATAACAGAAACTCAGCAATGTCAGAGAGCAAAGGGACCATCATCATAAGACTTCAAACAACAACTAAGCCTAATGAAGATTGTCCATGGTGGCAACATTCTCCAACAGAGATGGGGAAATTGGTGAAAAAAAGCCATTTGCTGAATGATACCAGCCTCACATATGAGGGCAGAGGTTGGGCTTTTCTCCCTGCACTACCACTTCACCTACTTAATTTTCGGTTGTCAATTAAGCACTTCTGAAATGTTTATCAGTAGAAAAACTGCTGGCTCTAAACTTGAGTGCTTGCAGGCCATGCTCTGCAGTGACAGCTTTACGATGACTACACTTAATTGGTTTTCTGAGCTTTTTGAGATAGCATTTTACTTAGGGATCTCAGTTTTTGCAAGAACAAGCTGGATGCCTATGACACTTCATTTTTTAACAACAGAAAAGGAGTTCTGTGTTCATATTTTAAAAATCCTGACAGAGACAATTCCTCTTTTTTGTTTTTCCTAGTTTTGTAAAGCTCACAGCCTTCTCTTGAACTCAAAATGTTGCTCATCTAAAGCAAATGTAACTCTCACATACAATAAACAGAAGGCTGCAACAGGGAATACCAAATAAGAGGCTATCAATACACTATTCATGTCTCCCAAATTGAATGCTGTACAGGAAACCATTTAAAGAATACTGCCCTTGCTATTTCAAGCTAATCTCAGAAGATATCATTGTCCTAATCAACAAAGTGGCAGGTAATTAACTGCACAGTTGCAATAATGTCATCCTTTCCATATGGTCTGAGGCAAAACAATCATTTAGTGAGAAGCATTAACCCCTGTGACAAGTCTCCACCTACTGTACTCAACGACTGTGCTAGGTACCTTTGAATACTTCAGTATAAATGTTTGCAGATTAACACCAGGTCTGATTATTGTTAGCATAACCTTCAAGTAGCAAGAACGGTTATTTCCAATTGCTATTTGAAAGAGCACCTCTAAGGTAGGAGAAAAAAAAAAAGAGTTCCAGGCAGCTTACTAAGCATAGGTCTTTCACACAAGTTAAATTACCAAAAACAAAGTCCTGCCTGTTCTCAAAAGGCAGTAATAGCATTTTTTACAACAGTCAGTAGTTGTCCTAGAGGTTTTGGGGAAAATCTCCATGCCTCCACCCACCCAGAAGGCTGGTGCTGGTGGTTGCTGTCTTCTGTTCAAGAGGTTACTGCAGTCTAGAAATGCAACATGCGTCGAAGGATGCTGTAAAAAGCTAATAGACTGTATAATTTCAAACAGGCCATCAATGGCCATCATTGTCTCTGGTGAAAGTTATTAAAAGCAGTAAGCAGAACACAAAAGCCTCTTCCAATGTTTTTTACCACTTTAAAAGTCTGTTTACAAGGTCCTGCCATTTGAATTTATTCATATATATATATCTGTGTGTATATATATATGTATATCACCCTATTAGGGTGATTACCTGATTTAGGGGTGTGACTTGAATGCACTCACAATGTAGCTTTACATGTATGAAATCATACAGTATGATGCAGTGCTTATATTGCATAATATTGTGCAATATAGGTGTGGAGTAGAATGTGGAATTGAAGGATGTTTACCTTGTTAAATCAATTGTATGATGCACCATTAAATCAGTTAGAAAGCTGAGCTGTTTAATTCTGCTTGTATAGCAGATGTGCATGAAAAACAAATATTTTCCAGTATTTTGTACTGTTGTATTTTGATAATATAAGGAATTATTATACAACTCTTGCTTTAGTTTGAATGGAACTAAACCAGTATTTTTATTTTTCTGTAGAGCAGGCAATCAGCTTCCATCGCATCCTGTTGAACAGCTGCCTTTTATGTGTTTGCATTCCAGCATGTGGGTGAGGTTTTGGGATGCATGCACACGCATGCAGGCTGAACGCATTGCTGTAGGCACAGGCATGGGTTATTGTGCGTGGATCTAAACTGTGTGCACTTAACTAAAAAAAGTCTGTTTGTGCTCTCCTCTAGGAACATACAAGGGGAATAGCAAGCATTTTGGTAACGTCTTTTCCTCTAAGGAGCTTTGAAGGCACTTCAAAATAGTAAAATGTCACCACTATAAAGTAGTTAAAATTATTGTTTCTATTTCTCATATTAAGTAACTTAGGTGCCCAGAGATTAAGGAATTTGCTAAAATCAAAGCTAGTTAACAGCGAAGCTGGGAATAGCACAGTTTTATAGCACAACTAGTTGTATTCTCTGCCTGCTCTCCTGCAGATGATGCTTCAGGAAATAGGACAATAATAAAAGGCATCTGTCTGAGTGGATCCTGCATTTTAAAGTAAATGAAACATCATAAAATAAGTAACTTATTTCTTTGAAGTGAGTATGCCCAAAATTTGACATAGCTTTGTACAGCATCACTGATTTATCCAGTAGGGCACTGATACCGGGATGTGATTAACATCTGAGTATAAAGACAACCCGTGCACTATGTTGATGGTTTTAGATTCAGTTTATGGAAGGACTGCTGATTTCAGTTCAAGGGGATACAAAAAAAAAGAATGATTTATCTTCCTCCTACACAAGAAAAAAATATAGAAAATACTTCAAGTTAGGACTGTCATGTCTCTGGGAGCAAAGGTGATGTTAAAATTGTCCTTTAGTTGGATTTGTGTTGGTGCACGGCTGTCCGGTAGAATCCAGCTAAAATAACAGAAGCATGATAGACTCTGCTAACACAGGCAGTTATCACTTAGTCTTTGTGTTCAATACTGTATTTTAGTAATTTATATTCAAGTCATATCTGTGCTGATCTTCTACAGAAAAACAATTCCACCTTAAGGAGAAGGATCACTTTATTCCAAAGTGAAATCAAGGCAGCTGTCCAACACTTGGGCCCTAGTACATGAACTCGTGAGATCAGAACACAGTACAAGAAGGTACCTCACACTAATACTGTTAGTAGTATTGCTGATACATATATTAGCATGGGTTTGCCGAGGCCAATGAAAAACAAAATCTTTCATTGATGTTGTCTGAAATATATTTTGTTCTTTAAGTGTACATTTCAGGCATTGACTTAGAGATCTATTGTGGTGCTGGGACATATGAAAGATTAGCATGATGCATTTTATGATGTATTTGTATTGCTGCCCCATTAGAATGTTATTTTTTCTGGTCGGATTATCAGGATGAATACTTTATCACATTGCATCTCATGATCTGCAAGCGATTTTGATTGCTAAACAGCATTTCTGTGTATGCACCAAATAACAATTAGTGGAGTATTAATGTGCAATAACTATGCTTGCATAATATTAGAAAGTTTCAGATGATGCAGAGCTCAGAGTGATTTAAAGATACCAAATCACATATGCCCTCAAGTATCCTGTTGCAAAGTTAATTATTTTTAGAGCAGCTTTGTCTAGTGCTTTCAAGTCATGTTAACCACAACAGATGCAACAAAGGATAGATAAAATGTGTATTTAAATTATGACACTCATTTAGAGTTTATAATAAACTACAAGTTCACTACATTGCTTTCATGCACTTAAAAGTTATGGAAGTTCATATATAACTAGGAAAGTACACTGTGCAAAAATCCTCACCATTGATGTCTGCAAAGTTTTAAGCATTAAAATACATTTATGAATATTGGATTATTTATTTCTTTTGGAAAAATAAACACTGTATTCATAATAATTGTCCAAATGCTAAATAATGCATTAATTTCTGTCATACTGTATCTCATAAAATAACACTATAAGAAATATCTTCTGTGTCTTCTATTAGAAAAATATGCTTAGATCCAAAAGAAATTTGGGATTTTTTTTTTCAAAGAAGATGTAGAAAAAAGTATGTAGCAATAACTAAACTCTCAGTAGATGTGCTCTATTTGTATTGTGTCATGGCAGAGGATATATTAGCCCATAAGTTTTTTTTTTTCTTTTTTCTCACTAAACATTCAACTAGATTAACTGGCAGAGTTTATCAACTGCAATCATTTTCATAACCCTTTCAGACACAAATACATCACTTATTAGGATGATTATAAAAAGCAAGAATGAACATGGATAGGAGCTCAGGGCTGTCTGCATTTTATAGACAACTTTGGCTTATGGCTGAGGTTCGTCTCGTAAGGGTGAGACAAAACACTGCTTGCAAAAAGTCCTTGAGCTCGTTGGTTAAAAGGTTCTACTGATATGAGTTTGAGGGTTTTCATAAATAATATTAAATCATTTAACCTTCTTAGCTTTGTTTTTGTTTCTCTTGTGCAGTTTGCAAGTATCTTACAGTATTACTTTGTTGGTGGGCATCTACATTTAGTCAGTGCCGCTTGTGCAGACATGTCCAAGACAGTTTGAATCCAGCAGCTGCATAAACCTCAGCACTGGCTAACACCACATTTTCCAAATGGCTTCTTGGACCGTGTTGAAGCTAAATTCTCTCTCTCTCTCTGACTGTATTTGGCTGTAGCAGCACACTGGACTGGGTAACTCAGTGGTAGTTCAAATATGTTTTGTGGTGTGTACTCAACAGGATGTTTACCTCCACCCCTGTCCTGTAAACAACAAATGGTAATTAAGCAGCAGTCTCACACATAACAATAAGCCAAGGGCAACACGGACTGTTGAGCGAGAGCAGTCTAACCTTTGGGTAGATTGTATAAAAATACAGCTCGCATGCATACCTTTCTTGTTGATTTATCAAACTGCAGTGCATGTATTCAATATGTTCAAACATTTCTAGTTTAGCATTCTTTAAGAAATATATGGAACGTTTTCTAGTTTTCCCATTTTTAAAATTAATTTAAAAATTAATTTTTAATTTCTTTAAATTTAAATTTCATGGTGTCCATGCACCATGGGAGGCACTCTTCCTGACATCAAAGCTGTTAATCTGTTCTTTCTTCCCTCCAAATTGCCATGCCAAAGTCATTGCTTGCTCTCCACTGAGTATGGCATGGCTTGGAAAGTTTCATTCGTATCTTGACATGGTGAAGGGAAAGCAAAAGGCTAAATTAATCTGTTTTTATTCTGTTTGGTGTAACATAAAAACAAATCTAATGATGCAGAAAATTCTCACATGCTAATTACTATATTTACTTCAACATGAGCAGTTTACATTGCTTTTTACTCTTTATTAACGTCTATTGTGTTACACCATAGTTAAACAGTGTGTACTAATCACACAGAAAAGTTGCATTAAATTGTCTAGATATTTTCATTAAAAATAAAGTAAAATGTAAACACAGAAACAAGTTGGCTAGAACTGTAAATGCTCCATATTGAACTATCAAACAGGAATATCTTTAGCTCTACCAATTTTACTTTGAAGTTAGATGGGATTTAGAAGGCTGTGTGATGTTTTACATCTAGCTGTACAACTACACAGTTAAAAGATCTGAAGATACAACTTTTAAATAGCTCACTAAAAGAAGCATTATTTTAACTTTTTCATCTGTAAAGGAAAACAGCGAGATACAGCAAAAAGGTGTTGAATGCATCAGCCAGGCCTACTCCATGCCCAGTCTGTAGCTCCAGCATCACACACAGTTGTCAGGGGATGTTGAAATTGCCACAGTCACTGTGTATGGGACCCGTAGGCCTCTCAGCTGCTATGCTACCACAACAGCTATTTTTGGCTCTGTGAAATGGGGCCAATGCTTTCCTCAGGAAAGAAAAAAGGTTAAAAAAGGAAGAGAAACATTTTTCTCTCTCATATCTCCTCCTGAAGAAGACTGGATATTAGTGGAAGAAAAATCCATCAACGGTCATCTCTGGCTCTGAACCTTCCTGAATTTCAGATTCTTGGCTGATGGACATGTTTGTTCGAGTACCATTATAGGTTTCTCCTTAGTATCCTTCAGCCAGGCTGCATAAGACCTTTGGTCTGATATAGAATGGCCCCTCTTACATATGAGGTCTTCTAGAAATATTCGGAGATCTGACTTTTAAAAGAGAAAGTCTTTTTTAATAAAAGTAAAAGCATGGTACAGATGTCTGTGGTTTTTTTGAAGCTACTGTACTTATTATTTCAAGATTTTGCCTTCAGTCTTCTTTTTTTCTCATTGTAATGCACCGCACCTTTTCCGGCGCCAAGCACTCAGCGAGCTGGCAAAGGCAGCGTGGCGGCGTCAGAAGGTAACGCAGAGCTCCGCTACTTGTTCTCCACTGACTTGTGAAGCCTTGTGTAAAATGGCCATCATGAATGGCCTTACTCACCACTTTCAGGTCAATGGATATGGAAGTGACATCACTGGGAAAAGGTTTGCTCTCTCCTTAGCAGTGTATGAAATGCTTAGTGATCTGCTTGCACTTTAAAAAGTCAGCACACTATAGTCAGATACAAGTTTTTGGCCTCATTTCCAGGTTAAGATTCACAGAGATAAACATCTATGCACTAATTAAATGCACCAGAGTCTATTTAGGCCAAAGAGTAAAAGAAAAAAAAGATGGAAAGATAGAAGTTAAAGAACAAAAAGACAGGAACAGGGTTGAGCCGCCTAAAGACAGGGAACTCTGCAGAAATAAGGAGTCACCCTGTATGGTTTACACTTTTCTTTTTGATTTTACAACTGAAACTGCATTTTAGAAATATGTGGTGTCCTTTTGTTTTAAGCTACACATGTATTTTACAAGTGAACTAACTGTTCTCTCTCGACTTCACAGACAAGAGCCTAGAGCATAACCTGTTTTAAATAATTCAAGATGCACCTTAGGAACAACTTGGCCCAAGGGCATAAAATTTTTGGAACATTTAAGGTAAGTGAAAAAGGAGAGGGAGTTAAAGCTGCACTGTGGCTCAGGAGATTCCTGTGAGGGCAGAAAGAAATTATTTTAAAACATGCACTGTGATTACCAGAATTAAAAGAAAAGATGATGAACTTGCAGTATGAACTATGAAGACTGAGATGAGAGGAGGAGAACCAGGAGGTAAAATGCCCAACAAGGGCAAAGAACATGGCTAATGGTTTCTGCAATGTACAAATACAGTTCTATGATGCAAGTAAAAATAATGTTTGGAGGCTGGACAGATGGCCATTTTGCATAGTGAAGCTTTAACTCCAGAGTAACACTGTTCTCTCCAAATCAGAGTGATTAAACTAGACTGTTTAACTATTTGCTGTCTTTCCAGCAAAAAGCGTTTTTGTTGTTTGTTTGTTTGTTTATTTTTTCACACCAGCTTTTGTCCACTTCACATGCTGCTAATGAAAAATAAGGAAGGAAAAGCCAAGTGCAGATTTCACAATTATTTTTCCTTAGCTAAAAATGTTAATGTAGATGCTTAGAGATCTTAACATAAATGCTAATACTCTTTAGGGCATACACCCTCATGACAGATCAGATGTCTAAGCATGATGTCTAATCAGGAGATCAGATTTGTTACTGGCTTTTTGCATAAGAACTGAAGCAAAACGATGCAGCTTCATCAAGTAGCTGTCTAGTTGTCTTTCATATGTAAGCTTGAAAGGTAGTGAATGCCAATCTAAATTTCAGTCTTCTGAACTTAAATGGCAATGCCCACTAAACTTCTGCTTGTCTACATCAGTGCAACTTTTGGTCAGAATAACAGAATATAAAATGAAATTATTTTTGACTTTTTTGATAAAATAACTGCTTTTGAGTTCTTTTCTTTATCATGAAAATATATCTGTTTAGAATAAATGGGTAGCTAAAGAAAAACAGCCTGAATAGCCTAGTTAACCTGACTTTATTTAATTAAGATGATGCTGATGAATTGCAAATCAGACTAAACAAAATCTTCTGTTGTAAACAAAGCAAAAGTAATAGTGGACCTGGTGTATTCTGGTGACTCTTATCAAGGAGTCACATAAACACGCATTTTTCTCCAGTAAAATATGCTCTACAAAGAAGTTATCCCACTATAGAGCAGTCAGACATGATGGGATGAAATCCAAGCTCCGGTCTTCAAAGGCGAGATCCTTTGTAACCCTCAAGGGTACTATTTACCTCATGTTTTCAGAATTCATGCGTAAGTATTTTAAGGTTTTCTTTCCTGTTTGCAGTCAAGTCTACTTCTTAAAGGTCACAGATATTTAAATTAGTTTGTGTATTAATTAGTCACTAATCTTTATATTAGTTTACAAAGGCAAGTAATAGATATGACAAAATCCCTCAGATGGGGAATAATAGGAAGAGGGAATTATCTTAAACTATTATAAATACATGTAGAGGGTGTTTTAAATTTTTCATTGTCCCAATAAATGTTACTATTGTGCACGACATGGGCCTTACTTTATAACATAATACTATCTTTTAGACTTTAAAGGAGACTTCTAGTTCCTGTTGTTACTTACAGCAGTTTTACATGCATATTTTATGACAGAGACTTTAATTAGAAGCCTGCTCATCTGTACAAGGCTGCCACCTGGAAACTCCTATGCTATCTTTTGAGTGAATTTCTAGCAGGATTTCCATCTGTGCTCAGTACAGGGCCAGGGTGGTACCAGCAGCAATTGCTGCTCGTTGCAAAGATCATTCCTAGCTAACGATCCTTTCAGTCTCATTTTTGAACATATACTACAATTTTCACTGAGCTTAGAGAAAGATTTGAACCACAGTGCTGCAAGAAAAAAAAAAAAAAAAAACAGGTAGTAGACAGATTTCAGAGCAGTACTACAAATTCTCAAAGTTGTATGCTTACACAACCATTTTTCGAGTTTCCACAGTCTGTGCCTGAACTCACATGGTTTATATCCAGAAGTTACTTTTGTGGAAGAATCCTAGACATTTGGGGCCTATGATAAGAAAGGGAGAGCTTTGCAAACTTCAACAAAACAGAAAATGGAGGACAGTGTGGGGCTACTTCCAGAATTCAGTATCTCAGCCATGATGAAAAGAACTGTAACAATTATTTCTTGCCAATTGTTGTAAATATACATCTAAGTAGTGTATTGTTAAAAAAAAAAAAGGCCTTCTCTGATATGCTGTACAAGTTAAGTATCATTCAGATAAAGATCAGGACAACACAGCAAAAATATCCACGTTCAGTATGATATAATAGGAAACA
>NW_010586106.1:129589-140348 GCF_000705375.1 Tinamus guttatus
TGCACAGAAATCATTACCACTTTAACCTGATGTTGGTAAGAAGAGAGTGAAATAAGTATTTCTTAAATCCTTCTGTGCAGCACACCTTACTCATTGTGTTTGTACAGCAAACCTTTCCAGAGATCTCTCCTTATTGTACCAGATACCCAAATATCAGACATTACAAAATGCCACAGCAATCTGATTAGAACTGCAACATTTCATTTGCAAACAGCCAACTTCAGTTACAGATTAACAGCAAGGATACCATTTATTATAGGAGGAAATTGGGGACTGGTAAAAGCAAGGTATGAAAAAAACATGCCTGAAATCACAGGATTTAAGGCCTTAAGGCCTCATTGCAGTGTACGTTTTAGTTCTTCCATGTAAATTGTTTCATCAAGACCAAATATAGTTCCCAGAGATTATTGACAGTTTCAGCTTGTCTGATGAAAAAGACCCAGTAAAGATCCGATTTGTAGAAATTGGCTCAACCTCTCTACTTAAGGCCTCAAAAGTGACAAAAGGTTGTACCTAATGGGAATGGTGGAATTACAATCTAAGGAGACAACATTTTCATGTTTGCCACATGAGAATAAAAGGAGGAGGCGACAATGGCCTTTCCCACTCCTGCTAGAAATCTTGTTCCTTAGATCCTTCAGGATCTAACTCAGTAGCAGATCCTGCCTGAGTGGTACTGGTAGATACTCTGCGTTATATCAAACAAAAAAGAAGGATAATAATATGGGTAGAATTCCCTATCAAACCTAAAGTGAACATCAAGTTCCAAAAAACTCTTCCTGTCCTTCCTTTCACTACATGCAAGTCTACAAAAAGGCCCAGCAAAATAAAACAAAACAAACAAAAATAATCCCACCTACAGAAATCAGCTAACTATTGCAAGCTAGTCTGTGTGCCAGTATCTCACCGGGCAGACATAAGACTACCTCTGTGTTCCTAGATACATGCACTAGGCATGACACGACTGACTTACTGGTGTATTATTGAGCGCATTATAAGGATGTGCAGTTCTACAAGATATCTCTGCAGGAGCCAAAATGAAAAACTTTCCTGAAGCTTCTTGCACATGGCAATCATTGTAACTGTAGCCACTTTTCAAACTGCTACAGCTCATAACCCATTTTACTGGAAGTGCGAATAAGCAAGAAGGCCTCTGGATGTAATATATGATTGAAAGCAGCAAGCCTTAGCCTACCATCTGCAGCGACTGCACTCAAATATTTATCATGTAAATTCCACTAAGGAACAATCAATAAGCTTTGTGACAGAGTTGATGGGAGTTCAGAGGAGAAAGCTGTGTGTCAAGCAGCTTGTGAGAGTATAAAGAGACTACAGAAATATATGCATCCAAGAAGAGAGCTGTCAGACACTTGCAAGTTGGAATTTAGCATTCAGTCACTCTCTGTTTCATGAATATATGCTGGATTATTACATGAAGGAATTGTCTTCAAACTGAACTGATTTTTTTTAGGAGCAGAATTATTCAGAGATGTTATAACCTCACCTGCCTCCAAGTGCTACTGTGCTGTAGAATACAGGAGTGTCTGCGGCCACGGATGCCCGTCCTGCTGAGCACCTTCTCTGCACTTCAGGGCCCAGGGTTCTCAGCGCCACTTCGCAGACACGTTGATACACTGAATTGAGACTTCCTCAGAATACAGGCCTATGATAAGGTGGAAAAACAGGTAGCAACTCCTCCTTTTCCCGATCTTTCTGCTTCCCAAAGCTCTATTCTCAAACATCACGGACTGCTTACTTCGTAACAGTCATCTCTTCCGGAGGCACTTCAGGAACAAAAGGAATGGGCTCCCAAGGGTTCTCTGTTTCAGCTTGTTTCTTATTCAGGCTAACAGGGCAGTGCCAGTATTTGTTCAGCAGTTGCCATTGTCTGATACCATGGGCCTGGGTTACCATTTATCAGACCTGTTCTTCCAGCTAGTCTACATTCCTTGCCCTCTTCCTTTCCAGGATGGGGAGATACTTCATGAAGATCGTTCCTCAGCCTGTCAAAGGGTGCATGCTCCCTCTACAAGAAAAAAAAAAAGATTTTAATTATTAATTTTAAATCAAAACAAATATATTGCAAAACGCTTTGATGAATAGCCCTGATATTACAATCTCTTTCCTCTTCTGCTTCTCTGCTCCAAGGAAATAAAACACCACCTTTCTACACTCTAGCCACATCCGCAGCCTGATTTAATGGTGTATTTTCCAAAGCATTCCTGTTAGTAACCTCTGCTGCCCTTGCAAGTTCAGTGCAAGCTCCCTGGAATATTCCTTAGTAAAAAGGATTTTGCGAGTTTATTAGCGCCGTGCAAACTAAGTTATTGCAAAAATGTATTAGAATAAAGAGGGTTAGATATTAACAACAACTATTTTCCTAAAGCTTTATTTTTGACTAAAAATAATTCAATAAGTAAAATGGTATTTTTGTCTGGGAATTTTCTTTAACCACCTATTAAACTTTTCCCTCAACGTTTTGTCAGCTGTTTCATAAGTATCCAGTTACAGATTCTCAGTGTCTTCATAGAAGGCAGATGTTCAGCAAACTAAAAAAAAAAAAGAAAGAAAAAAAAATCACAAAGCTGCTTCTTCATTGACAGCTGAGGTGACCATAAACAACTCTTCTAATTCCCGCTCAATCTGAGAGGAAGGAGTGCCCTCTACAGGCAGAACCAGACAAGTCTATCCCTCTGGGACTGATTGCAGTTTGCCAGCTCACTGGCTAGGCATTAAACAAGTGTGTGTTGGCCTGTATTAGCCGTTATGGACGCCGAGAAAACTGTAACGGTGCAGCTGCAACTGTCGACGCTGTTGCTACAGGTCATCATCTGACAGACTTTTCACCAGTAATAAAGGCACCACGGCTGAAAACAAGTGCCTCCCGAAGCAGCGTCCCACAGCACAAGCTGCGGCAGCGATGGGGCTCGTCAGGCGGCCGTGAAGCTGCTGCTGCTGCCGCCCGCTCCCCAGAGGCTCTCACGGGGCCTCTCACTCTGCCCACAGGAGCAGCAGTCGGCAGCTCGCGCCCGCCTGAGCTCTGCAGCCCTCAGCCCATGGGCTCCATCTCAGCACGCGTGTGCTGGCTTTCCAGTCAGCCAAGACTGCTCTGCATGAGGTTACCAACAATAAAAATACACTCAGTTCAAGACAGGAATGATCTCATCCCTTAGGCAAAGATAAATGCAAATAAAGCTGTTTGAAACTATCATTTATTCAGAGCAGGAAAAAAAAGGCCTTTGAACATATTAAGAGGACTGACAGACACTATGCAGAAGGCTGCTGGCTTTCCAGTCAGCCAAGACTGCTCTGCATGAGGTTACCAACAATAAAAATACACTCAGTTCAAGACAGGAATGATCTCATCCCTTAGGCAAAGATAAATGCAAATAAAGCTGTTTGAAACTATCATTTATTCAGAGCAGGAAAAAAAAGGCCTTTGAACATATTAAGAGGACTGACAGACACTATGCAGAAGGCAATAAATGCCATATGCAATAAGACCAACAGAATAACAATTGTACTAGAAGTCAGTAACAAGCAAGTGAGGTGATATAGCAGAGACACCCCTGCAGCCCTGCTCAATCTTCATAGTCACTTTCAGCCTTCTTTTTACAAAGGAGCTCCTGAATGTTTCTATGCTGCTGGGCAAATTATAATATGCTTAGACATACCCAGGACATGTTGCATGGATGTAGATTTCACTTTAACAAATAGCCTTGATTTTGAGTAGCACATAAGCTGCAGTCCTAACTGCAGAGCACAGAGCAATAGCTGTGCTCAAAGACTCTACCCCATACAGACAGATGACTTGCTTGTATTTTCCTCCAGCTCTGCCACTGAACCTCAGGTAATGCATAGAGTCCACAAAATAAACATATATTATTACAATAACAGCCTATTCTCTATAAACATGAACAAATAACTTTGTTCTTATATGTGACAAAGCAAAGAGAGCAGCTCTACAAACAGGAGCCTACCTGTCAGCAGGGCAGAACTGAGGAACAGAAAACATTTGATCAACTTTTCAAAGTGCTGCCACAGCATACATATGATTCCCCAACTGGGTTATTGTGAAAACGGCAGTTTCAAAACACCTTTCATTTTCCATCCATGCCTATAGCACAACTGAAAGTCTGACATGCAGTCTCCACTTCCACATCTTTGCGTTTACAGGGCAGACTGACTAATTCTCAGTCTAACAAAGATCTTAATTCATATCCCAAGTCCCTTGAAATCAGATTTTATGTATGTTTATGCAGTTGTGAATAGAAACATAATGTAATTGAGACATACTTCCTCTTCTAGAAATGAAAAAACCTCGGTAGTTTACAACAGAACAAGTAAATTGGAGAGATCTTTTCCATAGATGCTGCATATGTGCTAATCACTGAGGATTACAGAGCAATTAAATGCACTGTAACAGTCTGGAAAATTTTTTCAAAGGTCCTATGTTAATATCTCTCCTTTTATATGCAACCTAACAGACAATAAACAATTCTCTATTTTTCCCCGCTCCTATGTCTGCTGAAATAATAATGGAAAGTTTATTCTTAACACTAAGTCTCTGACAATTGTCCTTAGCAGCAAGACAGACAGACAGGTACTTGTCTTATTTACATGTTATGCAAATTATCTATTTTGCAAGTTTTTTGCTTGTGAATTGTGTTTTAGCCTTTCCAGAGTGTCAGCAAACTTGTTTCTTCCTAAACACCACTGCAGTATATAAGTGTACATTTTCCTGTAATTTATATAACCCAGAATTTGTTACCTGTCACATATTTACGTTAACTGCGAGTTCCTTTGCTGTCTCTGTGGATATGCAAGTTTGCACTGTCTACATTCCCTGTCCTACCAAAGGGCAATCCAACTAATCCTTCCTTCACTAAATGCTAGTGTCAATATACTGTGTATTACACCGTTTAATACACTTTTAACTCCTCTTCAAATCTCTCTCTCTTCTTTCCAGTACAGTTACCTCAATGCAGACACTGCAGCTGTTCAGGTTTTGCTATTCAAATAACTTCACTACCTTACAACTACACACAGTTAAAAGAGACTATACAGCTTGAGTGGGGGATTTTCACACGTTGCTGCATGAAATAAAGAGGATATTTGCCAAGGTGCCTATGAGTGAAATATCAAAGCTGGCATGGCCTGCAAAACCGACAGCTTTCAAAGTACCTGCTCATTCACAGCAATCAGAATATGACATGTCAACAGGTTGTCACAGTTTTAGACTCAGAGTAAACAGGATGGCAGGGGAGGTTAAGTTTACAATACCTCTGTATTCTGACACTGGCGAATGCTTCATTTGTGATTTTGCAATTAACACCAAATTCTATGATTTGCAGAGGGGTTCATAATTAGTATACTGTATATAAAACAAACAAACAACCAAAAAAGCACAAAACCTGAACTGAAAATATGCACCACTACGACTCAGGATGCCACAATTAATTTCGAACACCATCTGCTGGTCTTTTTCTACAACCACCACCACATTTCCAAAAGGCAGGAACATCTAAACACGTATGTGGTTTGCACCCATCTATCACATATTTTGTCACATATTTATTAACGTGTCCGGTGAGTCATGCAGCATTGTCATACTAGACAAATAACTGAATTCATATAATAATGGAAGCTTATAGAAGAGATGTGTTAGAAAGGTTAAATGCCCTCTCTGTGGTAAACAGGTTATGAAAAAAACTGCTGTAGTGGAGTGTTTAAGCTGGAAAGGTTTCTCAGGTATATTGAAATAGGAAGCAAATTGCCACTATTTTTTTTTCTTAATGTAATATATATAATCCCTACCATGATTCTTGTCAGCAAGGAGAGAAAAAGGGATCACTGACATCTTTTATTTCTTGGAGAGTCTCAGGTACTGCTGACAAGATACTGTTCAAATAAGTCATCACAATCACATATTAGTGTCTCCTTGCTCCTGCCAATGAAAGGATATAACATCATATACCCTTCTTTCTTCTTACTTCAATAAAGAATTCAATTTAAGATTTTACCCTTCCTCTAGGACAAGATAACAGGATCCAACATTAACTCTGCCAGATTCCAGACTCCTAAGTACTAACAAATCTGTGGCCTGATTCTCTTCCCCTTCTCCCTAGAGCACTAAATACATGCATTAATTTTCCAATTTCCAAGATAATCTACCAAAGAAAAAAAAATGCTCTTTTTAGTAAAGCTACTAAATCTCTACTAAATCCAGTTTGAATTGCCTTGTAATGACTCTAGAAGACAGCAACTAGACTTTCCTACTTTCTTCATATCCTTATGACATATATACTTAAAAACCACACACACACACACAACCATCTATTTTCTTTAAAAAGTTTCAATATCAAGCTGAAGAAACAACCTTCAAGGCCTAGTTAGAAATCATGGTCTGTTAATATGCTAACCAGCTATTCAACTAACTTTAATATTAAATTGTTGAATACTCATTTATTGTTACCAATTATCAACTGATTTATTAATATTCCCAAGTTTCTCTGTCTACCACTCAGAATATTTTAGTCCATTCGATTTTATTCTGCATACTTGTATATATATTTCACAACACTCTGTTGTCACAGGAAAATCTTTATGTCTACGTTTTCCCAAGAAAAACAAAGCATGTGCTTATTTTGTTTCTGCTTAAGTAAATAAAATGTTTCCGCATTTTAAGTTAACCATACATGCATTGGATCGAGACGTTGGAGCCCTGTAGAGACTGTCAAAAATTTAAGTGCAAGGAAAAGAGCATGCCAAGCACTACTAGGTTTTTTCCTAAAATGGGTAGGTAAGCATAGCAGAATACAAGGAAAATGTGTAAATGTGTTTATCTATCAGTGTTTTGTAGAGCAGTTATTCAAGTTATTAACATTTTAACACTACAATTTATCTAGTTGTCTATCCAGTTGTAACCAGTTGTCTATCTTTTTTTCAGACTAAATTCTTCTTTCTTTCTCTCAGAGCATGCTGGTATTGTTCACAGACTTGCACCGGTACCATGACACTGCGTCTGCTGATATCCTGATGTACAAGACCTATCATGGTAGAATTCTATGTTGGCACGATCATGAAAAGCCCCACTTATTGAAGGAAACAGCCAGCAGCTATTACACAAGTTACTAAATCTAATCATGAGCAATTGGCAAAACATTCTTATCTCAGCAGTTTAAAAATACAGCCCAATGAAATGCAGTTTACATTGCTAAGACAGTGGTGTTATGAGGAAGAGCTCCAAGCGGGTTCCCAGCACATATCTAACTATAGCACAGTGAACACAATGTTGGCCTTTTTAGCTCTAGTTTCCGAGACATAAACCATCAGCTGGGACTGTTTGTGGATTTTTAATAAAGTGCCTTCCTAAGTTCCAGGGGGCTCCTCTTCAGATGTCCTACCACAGTTCATGGTTCCAGGATGTTTTTCTTGTAGCATCCTGCACTAGTTCCAAGGTAGAAGTCCTCCCTGGAAGCCCCTTACGAGTTTCAGCTTTCCAAGGGGGTGGGAGGAAGCTGAGAGAATGTCCCTAGGAGAAAGGGCTGCATCTGCACAGAAGCACTTAGCAATTAGCAATACCCAAGTAATATGCAACAACTCATTTTTTTAGAGCTAATTCTGCTCTATGTAGTCCCAGTTCTTCACTGTTGCAGTTTGTCTGTATTAAAGGAAACAGCACACATATTCATTAAAGATGACTTGCCTTTCAAATGCTCATACCATATTGATTTCCTGCTTCAACTGAGGATTAATAATTTAGGAGATGCAGAAAAGTCAATAAATAGTTTCAAGTTTCCTTGTATCTTTCTGCATTTCCATGGCTTCTTAGTCAACAGTTACAGTGTATGCTGGAATGGACAGAGGTGAAATCAATTCAAAAACTTGCATTTTTGCATATCAAGCAGAATTGTTAGTATCTTCAATGTTGATATTCTTGGGTAACAAAAGACTGGATGTTTGCAGAAAGGACATAAAGTAACCATTTTCAATTTAAAATAACACACTTCTGTACCTGCAAGCACTGGCATAATATGGTCAGTATAGGCTGGAGTGCAAGAGGACAAAGCGTTACCTGGTCCAGGCCCCCCAGCAGCAGCAGCTGCACTGACCCCTTCCGAAGCCGGACGGCGGGGGTGTCCAGCGCAGCCGCACGGCCTGCGAGGAGCTCCCCGGCTGCCGCGCCATTCCCGCTGCCAAAGCTTCTCACGCTCTCGCCTCTGCTTTAGAACAAGTTTTTCCTCATCCCACCTGCAAAATTAAAACATCAACCCTCCTCACTCCTATGCTGAAATATCCTTTTCATACTACAGTGCCTTGTAAACCACTTAATGCAACAGGCTACGTAGAGAGAGCCAAGGGGAACAACCTGGGAGAAGAAAGACAGTTTATGCCATTGATTCCCACTGCTTTTGTAGCTGAACCTTCATTAAGCAAATTGCCCATCTTCCACACCTTTCAGGATCTAGCTCCCCACCTCTCTCCACCAGGCTGGTTTAAGGCTGCTGCATACTCATGCTCTACCCACTGCTGGAACGTGTCCAACAGAGCCAGGCAAAGGTTTAATAGATCAGCAGTTACACACTTGCACTTTTCCAGTGAGGCCCTTCCTGCTATTTAAAGATCTTAGAGCAAATTACATCTCATTTCTGGACCACTGAAGAGGCCAGTGGTTAAATGGATAACTTCCCATGCCCCGCCTCTCCAGGCAAGCTTCAAAATGGTTTACCCTATATCTTCCCATAGTTGTTTACTGACTCTTTTGGATCAAAAGTATTTGGTTATTCTTTGTTCCTACCTGATCCAGATTAATTATGTTATTAGTAAAATTAATAATATTTTGTTCCTCTGCATGTTATGTGAGAGAGCTGTGATATGCCAAATAATTAACAGCATTACCCAGAAGATGAAACAACTATTCTGCACCATAGTGCACCTAGGCCAATGCCTAGGCAGAATTTGATTTATGTTGTGATCCTGAAAAACTCTTCCATTATAAATTTATAGAAACTATAGTTATATATATGTATCTACTTATATAATTTTTATAAATAAAAATATACACACACACACACAGAAGACACTGGAGAGTCCTCTGTAAGGAAGGAAATAGAAGTGCTATGAGCTTCTTCAGCCTGACCAACTGGTATCTCTCCCATTGAATTGCTCAATTAGATTTGTTCTAAAAGCCATTTCACAGTCTTTAAGGTCATTAGTTGGCACAAGTTATAATTATGATGAAGCACTGAATGACACAAACTGAAAAAGCATGTACTTACTTCCTTCAGCACCCTGAGCTCAGCTACTTTAGTTTGTAGAATTTAGGCCCATAAAAAGAAAGCAAAACAAACTACATACAACACATCCATCACCATAAAACAAATCTCACAACATTTTCTAGGCAGAAACTCAGAAATTGCTTTTCCAAGTACATATACATAGACATACGTATACATATAGTTATATCAACTTATACATATAGTTATATCAACTATAAGTAGAGCGAGTATAAAAATATAAACCTTCTGTGCATTATGCTTGTTTCCCTCCACAAGAGGGATTTTTCCATCATTCCTGCCCAGTCTTGTATTTCATACTCACAATATTCTTGTTTCGGCTACCACTTTGGTCACTTGCTCCCTAACTTCTACTCAGTGTTCACACATGAAACTTCAAACAAACGCACTTAGTACTATTTTATTACCGTTTTTTTTCAAGCTTTTTTTGTTGTTGTTCTTAAATCACAAATACTAAATAGTTAAATTCTTTTAATATCAGATCCAAGCAGTTTGTGCATGATGTGAGAAAAAGAAATTGGCTGTGTGAGAAAGAGAAAAAAAAAAAAAAAGCATACGATGGTGCCCATTTAGCAAACCTGATCCATTTTGCTTCCTCCTTGGGAGGGAGCAAAACTTGGACAGGCAAGAAGATTCTGTGTCTCTCAGTAGAGTCCCTGATAGCACAAAGGATTTGCACATCTGCCAAGCTTTGAAGAGAAAACGCTCTGCAAACATGCAGGAGTTGGTGATTTGCAAGCTCTACATCGCTATAAAAAGTCAGAAACTGCCTGCTTAACTCCTGGTAAGTGGTTACCTGGTGTCCTGAAATGTCTTCTCAGATGGAGGAAAGGAATTTGGAAGAGACAGTGATTTGCATGACCAGCTTGTGATGTGAAAACCCTGCCAGCAGATGCCTCTGGTACATTGTTGGGCAAGAGCTCCTCTTCTGCAGGACGGCAGCACGGTCCCTGCACCGCAGCTGAAGACTTGGCTGCTTCCAGCACTCCTCCCACTTTGCGCACAGCAAGTCTCTGGATGCTTAAAGTATTGCAGTAGAGGAAGAATCCTGCACGTCCTGCAGCTAGGGAGCATCCCAATGCATCTGACAAAACTAGGACAGACCCCAGCGTGTACTGTTAACAAGCCAAGAAAAATCTGAAGAGACACTGGGGTGAGAAAGAAAGCTTTCCCCCACTGAAATAATGAGTCAGTCCCAGCTTGTGATTTATTCAGTAGTTAAGCAGCGCTAAAACCCTTCAGTTTATGAACTGGCCTGTGTTCTAAAACTACAGAGCATGCTCTTCAGTGCACTTCTCCTCATGCCTTTCAGTGGGGCTATTAACTTCAATCCTACCACCTTTCATTCCCCTTCTGGGATTTCCCTTAGAACTAGCAACTTCTACATAACTGCTTTGCCTTTTTTGTCACAGAAAGACTCTTCTTGAAACTTGAATTACAATTCTCTAGTAATTCTTTTT
>NW_010586106.1:140370-161116 GCF_000705375.1 Tinamus guttatus
TCCCTTTAAAGTTATCCATCTTTTCTGTTGCATCAACACTTACCTACAGTCATATTTACATGAGCTTTGTTTTCATATCCTGAAATGCTTTGTTTGCTTTGGGTCACACCAACACCTGTAACTTTTGGGGAGTCTTATTTTTTTTCCAAAATCCACCATGGCAATGACAAGTTTATGATGACAATAAGAAAGTGTTTGTTTCTGTAGTCAGGCCTCCTGTGTCACAAGGAAGGGTACAGATTATTTGCAGTTTCTATATAGTTATGTTATTAATAAGTAATATTGGAAAGAATTGACTTGTCGTAAGACAAACAGCAATTAACTTTAAATTCTGGCATCCATGACATCTGACTTTGCTTTTTCAGCATACTTCTCATTGGGAGAACCCCATTTTCACTCAACAAGTTTGTGTAACAAAATCTGTGAGCCATCCATGATTGTATGTTGAAATTAATGGAATTAGTTTTGGCAAAAGATGTTCTAACTTCATCAACAATACAAACATTTAATGAACCATTACCACCTAAGACTTTACACTCTACATTATTTAAAAAGCATAATGAAATAGTTTTCTATCCATCTGCATTTATAATGTAAATAGTAAGGCATAGAAAGACTTGTCTTTCATAAAACAAGTATATTTGATTTAATATTAGTATAACCTCAACAGAACCCTTAAATAGAAAAAAAAAATTATGCTATGATAGCATCCTATGAATTATTCTGTTGATTGTGATCTTTAAAAGCAAGGGTGCTTATAACTAATACTTTCAAATAAGATAAAAATACCTCAAAATCATGAGGAGGAAAAACGAAGCAGGAAGTTATCCCTCCGCCACCACATGAAGCAGCGCATTCAAAATGACTGTATAGCGAAATCGCAAGACTGACAGACTTTAGCCTCTCAAACTGTTCCCCTCCAAATCAAGAAGTTTAAAAAAATACTTAAAAAAATCAAGCAAACATTCTTTGCAAATTCACCTGTGTGGTTTTATTCAAAAACTTTCAGTTACAAGACCTCAAACCATAATTCATACAGTTGAATTGTATCAGTTACAGTTTAGAAAAGATATAAAATTGCCCTTGAGCAAAGACCCAACACAAGGTATACTTTCAGCACTTATGGACAGTTACTGCTAAATCAAAGACAGAATTAATAAGGATCTTCAATTTCAAAGCACAACTTTAACAACAGACTGTGGCTGGGTCTCTCTTGTTTCAGGACTCCTAAAAATACACAATAGTATGCTAATATATATACGTCAAAAAACTATAAAGCTAATAACTAAATGATGTTAGTCATGCAACAAGTTTACATTCCTAAACATATCATTTAAGTAGGGTTGCTGACTCATTAAAACTTTTTAAAAAAATGCAGCTTTTTTGGTACGCGTACAAGTCATTCAAGTAATTCAAGTAATACCTACTGAAATGCATTTTAGAGCAATTCAGTTTCAAAAGTTAAAACTTGTATCTTACCTCAAAAAGGACTGCAGCATAAAACCAAGTGTTTAAGTTCAGTTACACAGTTCTACAGACACATACTTGTTTTAGTCTCTGTTCCAGTCTTTGTTCCAGTCTTATTTAAACCAGCAAACGGCTTGCTGGGAGACGTACCTGATCCAGTCTGGTGATCTGTGCATTTCCTAAGGTGGAAGTGTACTATTGTGAAAAGAAACATTACTAGAGATGCAGTAGAACATCTCTTTTCCATGGCTACATTCCTGGGGATGCCAGATAGTCAAAACAAGCCCAACAGCCATCACTAGCACCCCGACAGCAAGCAGCAGGCAGGATAAGATGTTATCCAAATGGTTCCAGCGCTCCTTGGACAGCCTTAGGTAACAGGCTGTTGGGATGATGAAGACGAGTGGAGTGGCACTGAGAACTCCCTGCATTGTGGAAATAATAAAAACCTGGTAAGAATGTATAAAGCTATCTGAAAACACAAGGGCCCACATATTTTTTTAAATAATTAATTAGATTGAAGCAAAAGCAAAGCTGGAGAATAGGAGCCTTTTTCAGTGTTGCTAGACAGAAAATTTTCCAAGTTATAATTTGCAAAAATATCTATGAATGCATTTGAAATAATTCAGGACATTTACATATTAGTATATGATACTGCTAATATAGAACGATATTTTATGTTGCAAGTACTTCTAAGTTAAGGTAGCCATGAGGATTATAGAAGTTTGAGCTCCAAAAGAATGGTAAAAGTCAAGTCCAAGTGAAGTAATTCTGGAATACTCTAACTGTGAAATATTTAAGATGATTCTATGTAGAGGTTTAGATGCATTACTTTTAGTATTCATAAAAATGGAAAGACTCATCGTGCAGCAGTTCAAAGAATTGTGATCAACCATACTTCTGTACTTATGACCTAATTCAGGATAACTTCCCTATGCCTTCAAAGCTGCCTTTGAAAGCTCTCTTACCAAAAATTCAGCTCCCATTTAAGCACTCTCTTAGATGTTGACAAACATAAGCACAAAGCTTATCTGCTTTCTGTTTCTTAACTGCGCCCCCCACCCCCCGCCAAAAAAAAGAGCATTTGGATCTAGAAATTTTGAACATCCTGCTTTGTTTCAATTGGTGAGGTAGTAATCTGCCCTACTGCCTATCTTTTTAATCTCAAAAATATTTTTATGGTAGAAACTATTAACAATGATCAGCATAGACATAAAAAAATAAATGAACACAGACATAAAAAAAATAAATGAACACACCGACTATCTTTTTCATTTAGAAAATGAGTCTCAAACATGTGAAAAAATGTAAACCAGCATGCAAGTAAAAGAATAGTACATGTAGGTCTGCAGACCTTCCACTTCTGCACAACTACCAAGCAGTTTCCTTAGTGATTTACCAGACAACACACACAGTGACTTGTGCTTTGTTTTAGCACCAGAAAGCTAGGAAAAAGTAAGCAAGGCCTGAGGGGCATCAATAGTGCTATCGTGGGTGAGCAGCCAAAGACAGCCATTTTGTTGGTCCTGGAGCCCGTTTGGAAAATACGTCTTTTTTTTTCCCCTCTTGTAAAGCCTGCTTCCTCATTCTTTTCCTCCACTGAGGCAAACAAGACTCTGTGAACAATCTTTTAAGTGCAAGGGTTATACCCAAGAAGTACACAGCTGTATTGACAAACACCTCCCTGCCCCCAGAAAAGCCCACAACACATGAGCTACCCCCGAAATGCCTGTTACTACATTTCTCCTCCTAATCGAAATCAAACTACTGACTACTGAGTACTGTCTCAGCCTGTCTGGGAAGAAGCAATGCATTCACGGGATGCTTACTTTTCATGATTGTTTACAACACTTTGAGTTCAATGCAATAGGAACTGCATGTATTTGATCATGCCAGAAAGACTAACTGGCAGTTTCCTAAATAGACGTAATTTATTCTTACTATAAAACATTTCTACTAAAAAGAAAAAAAAAAGGCTGCCAATAAAGTGTTTTCTCCATTTTCCAATTTTTATATCCTGAAGTATGAGATCCCCATATGCTTCATATTATCAAAAACAGCTGGCCTGAAATTGAATGTAAACTACCTACGCAAACAACTTTTGTCGTAAAAGTAGATTGGAAAATTTGTACCCATTTTAAAGACTTCTTTTGATTCAAGGTACATTTTTTGCCCATAAAAATTGACTCCATATGATAAGTCCATTCTCTTAACTAACAGTCTAGGACTTCAGTAGAAAAAACTGCAGCTCCAATCAGCAAAAATAAGTTTTAGCTTTAACACCTTTATATAGCTTTTTAAGACAAGAGGCGCTTCGAGGCCTGCTTGGTAAAACCCATCTCTGCTGTGAGGCACTGTCAGACATGGGCAAGTTTGGCATGTGAAACAGGTCTCTCCTAAAATCACACACATAGATTGAGATTACCAAATCTTAGAGCACATCCTAATGACTGCTTTGTGCCAAAGGAGAGGTAAAAATAAAATCAAGCAAACAGAAACTGCCCACAGAACCAGAAGTAGTGACAGCACAGAGACAGGAAACGGAATGGAGCAAAACTGAATAATCTGCCTGCTTCAGAGAAAGGGTCTAGAAAAAGAAACACTGGATATAACCCTGCAGTATGAGGTAGGATGGATATTCTAATGACTGTCACTGCAGTGTTAAAACATTTAATAGTCTCAGCTACTCACCTTATCTCCAAATTGTGATCAAAGTTCTTCATGTGAATTGAATTTGTGTTCCTGAATTTCCTTTCTCCTTTAATTACCTAAAGCACTAAATTATTCCTTTTTTTCTCTGACAATCCCAATCAAATATCATACTGAATTAAACAGACTTTTAGCAGAGCTGTGAATTTTTCAGAGTATGCTTTATTGGAAAGAATGATTTATTAAGAATAAGATAATTCAGGTTCACTTACATTCAGCTCTAAAACTATTCCGAGGCAGTCATATACTAATGAGATAGCCGTCGCCACCGCAACGATAAGTATTGTCACAAAAATATGGAATATTGTTGACAGGTTCCCATGGAAAAACACATTAGCAATCACCTGAAAGAGAACCAAGTTTGAAATTTCACTTTTGCTCTTTAACAGTTTGTTGCAAATCTTCTAACCTTAGAAAACTAAAGGAATTGGTGGGAACATCCTGACTCAACTTCACCTACCTTGCTTCAAGAAAACCTCTTCATCTTCTTTCAAAAATAATTAACAAAAGTCCTACCAAAATCATAATTTCAGGGGATAGTTACTTCTTTCTCATTCCTCTGTGAAAGAACTAAACTACTTGCAATATCATTCTTTATTGAAAAGAAGCATTTCCTAGATGGACGGACTTCCTTCCATAGAGCAAAATTAGCAAGCATAGTAAGTATCTACTATAAGTACCACATCTATTACCTACTATAAATCTACTAGATATCTCCTATAATTCAGCTGTTCTAAACACACTGACCACAGTAGAAGTTATCCTGATATTTATCATTAAATGATTATTAGTATAACACTGAATAATATTATAATAAGTATAATGCAGTATTAAAATGTTAGGATCCAAGAAGCGCGTCTAATGCTTCATGTCCATTAAATACAATAGGAAAGGACAGGCTGGCATTTCTTGCGCATCCCCCATCATCTGTAGCCACAATACGGCTGTTACGTATTAATAGTGCAGTGAACAAGAATCAGCATTGTTAGAGTGGGGTGATAAAAGCTCACCTCTCTGGTCACAAAGCATTCAAGGGGGAAGGTCAGAATTACAGTAACTCCATAACAAAATCTTCCAAATGTAGCAAGGTTGTCATCTCTACAGTAGTTTTCAAATATATCTCCTGAAGCATAACAGAACATCAATTATTTTCAATTGCATGACACTCCACAATTTCAAATTGTTACTTGCAATAACAATTGTTAATTGCAAGTTACTGGAGCAACATTCTACTGACACTTAAGACTTTCTTACCTACTTTCATTACACTTATCAAGAAACTATAGTTAGCCACAAATTACATCCAGTAGGAACTCTCAACTTGACCAGACAGTAACAATGTTTTTATTTAAGTTAGCATTTATCTTAAAAAATATTCTAATAAACGCATGGTAATGTTTATCACATGTTAGCTTTCTCACAGAAGTCCTTTGCAGTGATTTGTTATGCTTGTTATTTAAGTCAGTAACAGATTTAAAAAAATGTAGGTAAAACAAACATCCACTTTTTAAAAAGTTATTCTTAGGACAAGAATAATTGCACAAGAAAGACCAACAAAATACCTCTGCAGAATTGCATTTTACTTAGAGTGGCTAATCACACATAAGCTGTGTAGCAGATGCAAAAAGATTCACTAGGTAACAAAAGCATGGCTAGCGAGATCAAATCACTTTGGTCAGCATTTACACCGAAGAGCCTGGAAAGATGATTCCTGAGACAACAGAAACTAAGAGAGTGACCTAGCAGATCTTTCTGCCTCTAATTTGTATTACACTATCTTGATGATTTATTACTTTCAAGAACACAATCGTAGTGAAACAGCAATCAGCTGTGCTCTAGAAAAAACATCATCAGAAAGTTTTGAGAGGACAGCTAAAAAATAAAATGGACTCTATTCACAGTATAGTCTTATGCCAAAAACCAGCTGCAGTCAAGAGCTTTCTACACTAGAAATGTCTCAATTAGTTTGCATTTAAGTTGACTGGAAAGTTGCATCTATGACGGTAGAGTCATTCTCCTTCATAAACAGCACAGGGGGAAAGGAGGGAACTAGTTTCCTACCCCTCACATCTTTTCTCAGTTAAATTCCACAGTTTATCCCAGGAGGAAAAAAGCTAAGAAACCATCTCCTACAGCTTGAAATTGCACTATCAATAAAAGAGAATCTGAGAAATAATGCTCATACAGTGTGTTTTAGTATTTTATGCTAATATACATTGCATTAATACAGTAATAAACAGATACACAGAGAGGCGATAGTGGCATTAATTGCAGCCAAAATCTATTGTAAAGACAGGAAACATCTCCAAGAGCTGGAATGCTACATTAACACAGGCAAGAAATTGTAGAAGAAAACATATAGAAATAAACGTCAGACACCTCATAGAAAAATGTAGTCAATTTTTGCTCTTCGTGCTCTGTTAAGAATATCATGCAGATAGATTATGGATGTTTAATCCTCACAAGTCTTTGGATTATGGAAGGATCTAAGGCAGAATTTCACCACTGAGGCTTACACTTGGGAATTTGGTACTTCTTGCCATGCAGAAAAAAATGCACAAGTTTGTTTGTTAGATACCTACAAAGAAGGTTTATCCTAGCTGTTTCTTTCCAAGCGTAATGGCTTTGGCACTTCTGCACCTAATAACATATTCTCAACAGAATTCAGATCAGGAATAGCAAAACATAAGGATTGCAATGAACATCAAAGTAAGTGCATTGAGCAGTTTACCTTCTGTGTACTCTGCAAAAGTCATATATCCACAAGCAGCAAATGCTACACTGATAATAACAGCGAGCGAGACTGACACGTGTGTGATTCGAGACCAGTTCTTTAAAGTAGGTTCTTCCAGAGAGCCATAGATTAAGAAGCTGTTATGGTGGCAAATGAATGCTGAAACATACATCATAATTAAGCAAAACCATGAATTTATGCATAGGTATATGGAAAAAGAAAAATAGCGGAGTTCATATTCCAAGGTAGGAGAAATACAGAACAGAACCCGCTCGCTTCCTTCCACATGAGGACATTAATCTTGCAGTCAGTAGTAGCAAAGGTAAGTGGCTTGAACTTGTATTTACTTGTTTAATTCAGTGAAGATTGATCTTTTCTGTTCAGCCTGATGTGATTCCAATTACGCTATCCTAACATGCCACATTATTTCATCCCAGCCTCCCCTATCCACATGTTCATTCCAACTTGCACCTTCTCCCATTCTCCTCTTCAGCACAAGAGCCCTGCAGAGCTTTTGAACTATTTGCAACTCTGGACTTCCTATGACCTGCTAGGGAGCAGCAGATAGAGGGAGGCCTCAGACCGCTCAGACAGCATTTCCATGAAGTAGTGTACCAGATAACCAGGTGAGAATGGATTTTAGAATGAGGATAGTGTGAGTTGAGATTCATCCGAGAGCTTCACTGTGGTAAATAATAGGTGCTCTCTAGTCAATCTGTGTCTTCCAGCGTAAGGCTTTTCTGTCAGAGGTTATCTAAGAGAAAGAAGAATGCTCACAGCCACACCAGTTCACACACAAATCATACTAAACATATTGCTGTAGTTATCTCAAGATAGGAATTATGAACTGAACATTTGAGCTGCACTCACAGCTGCTTTGCTACAATCGCAACAGTCTCTACAGCAGGATAGAGAATGGATGGGGATAAAGACTTAAACTGTAACACGTTGATTCACCTAATGATGACTTAAAGTCAACATTTACTTTTGTTCTTAACCAGCTTAACATCAAAGTGGAAAAAGTAACATACAATTCCCAACTCCAAAAATACTGATTTTGTCAGTCTGAAGACTGAAAATACAAGGAACTGACTTACCAAATGACATCACCCCAATGGCTTGTACTGCATTTGATTTTGCAAATATCCAAGCATTTTCTGATTTGGGTCTAAAACAGATATTTGTTTTAATAAATTATTCAACTATCACTTATTAAAATAAAACACTGCTGTAATAAAAAACTGCTAGACACAGCCTCAGATCTCTCCACAATAGGCCACAATGATCAATAATATAAGTCAAATACTGTTAAATGTCTCCTTTCCTTTGTTTCAGTTCAAGTTTCAGGGACAAGTTTGTATGGCCAAAAATAAGAGCCTGTTTTAAGTTCTGCAATCGTAATTCTTAAAGAAAATCGCTAATAACCTTAGTTAAAATTCATTTGCTGCATTAACATCTCTGACTAAATAACCAAAATGTAAGAAAGATGAAGGAAACACCTATTTCCTGACTTGCAATTTTCTAAAATACCAGGTGAAGTTCACAACCTTATTTCACATTTTACTGAATGCTAAAGCATACATTATTAGAGTAGCCTGTGCTGACAAAGTTGACTGCTGCTAATCTTGGTTACTCTGTTTTCATTTAGAAGGAAAACTCTTGCCACTTCAGACCTTAGCTATTATTTTCTTACCACCCTGCAAAGCAGAGACTATCAGGACAGCTCCCTCAAGACAACAGCAGCAGCTTTCTTTCTCCCTCATTTGATGATAACCAGCTCTTTTTTTCCTGCCCCACTTGAATACATTCTGCTTGCTTAAATATGGTGGTAATTGAGTATCTGTGAATGATGAAACTGGCTAGATGTACAAACAGGAATTTTCTTTCCTTATTGCTCCTCACTTAGTGTATAAAACAAGCTATGTTTGCAAACACAAAATTATTTACTGTTCCAGAAGAAGCAGAAGGTAGATGAAATGCAATGGAAGTTAATAGGAAGAAATGTGATTCTAAGTGTAGTCATTGAGGGCTGTAGCATCTATAATACTCAGTAGAAGTTGTAACACAAAATAAAAGTTGAGAAGTAATGTGACTCCTGGAACAAAAATAAAGGACTGACAAAAAGATGTTCCACAGGACTTCTTAGTCAAATGAAGTCCCCACTGAAAATAATACAAGAGCAAATTAGATTGACAATTTGCGCTGTCTGTAGGAAGGTGATGAAGTTGCTTACTGGTTGCTTACTCCATCTTAAGTATACTTAAGAGATACAGCAAAGAAAGATACAGGAAATCTGCACGTGAATCTGAAGAGCATTTTGAGATGATTACTGTTTACCTATGCTAGAATAGTGGAAAAGTAAAAAGTAAAAATGCAAACACAGAAAAAAACCCAAGTGAAGATTAATATCCTTTCTTGCAATAAAAGCTACATCATACAGATCATATGCAAGACCCAGGGAAATGTCTTTGGCAGTCTAGGGTAGCAAATCTACTTCTTTTTGTCAAGCATTTACAGTAGAGTATCACAAGACCTATACTATGCAGAAATCTGCTCTGCTATTTATGTAGAAATGCTGCCAAATATGAGACAGAGTACATCAGAAAAAAAAACAAGTAAAGACCTCAATCTGGCTAGCATATATTTGAAAGACTCACTGAAATGAAAAAGTGCATTTGCAAATAGGAAGAAGTAACACTTTTGACTGTTGGGAGCTACATGCTGGAATCAACAGAAGAAACCACTGTTCTGGATTAAAGATCATGGACAAAACGGGCAAATTTAGGTTCAAACTGTGATGACTGATAACGGATAAATACATGACAAATTCAGGTTTAATGCAATGATTTAGACATTTAGGAAACAGACTAAGCATAAAACCTGGGTTCAGTTCAACTGCAAAAATATGGTAGCATATCCTTCTCCTTTGATTTAAACTTTAAGAGTTACAGACACTGAATGTAATTTCATCAACACTGTGGAAAGGAAAAGATTAATATTCAGGTAAACCTTGAATTTCATATTAATCAAAATCATTTTTGTCATTGAGGAACAAAGAGAAGGTTAAATGATATTTGCCATAGGCCCACTAAGTTGCAGGTGATTTAATTCCCCTTTCTGCTTAATGAATTACTTAACAATTCCATAAATAAGAGGTCTTTCTTTTGGTTTTTAATTTCATCATACATTAAAGTTTACCCTTGAATCTTCCTTGCTTCTAAGTAATCCAATAATAAACAATTTTCTACTTTCAAGTTTTCTTTCCTTAAAACTTGGTGTTTCATCCCTGTGATCAGCTGCCAGTTGAGTAATTTTTACATCCCATCTATGTGTAACAGATGCTCTTGAAGCTTTTCCTGCACTTACTTATTATGCAGACATTGACATCAAAGCAGTCTTTCAAAAAGAGCACCAAGTCCAAACGACGCATCTTTGCAAGTTACATAAAAACCTGCCTTCTGAACCAATGAATGTTAACTTCATCTCTGAACAAGCAAGTTACCTTGTGCAGTATTACCCTATCCACAGTTTGACCCATTGCTTTGGCAGTACCTTTAGAAAGACACCCAGCTATGAGCCGATAGAAACAAAGTATCATCTAACTGTATTCTTATCCAAACTCTAATCCATTCAGGGTAAGCTCTAGATTCAGAACACTGCATGTTAACTGCAGGCACACCATGTTCTTCAGACAAAGATTACCAGAATAAGATTGATCAAACACACAAGTACCTCTGTTTCATATTTATCACGAAGAAGAAGTAAATCAAGTAACACCCTCTTAATAAATACAGTATTCCTTTCCTGCAGACTAACCAAAAAGTAACACTCTCATACTGTCCCTGAAGCAACTATATTCCCAAAGCAATTAAAAAGAATCATCAAAATCAAAACATCAAATCACTTCAAGTAGTAAATTTTTTTCTAGTGGTCTACTTCAACACAGAGGACGTTTCTGGGAGAGAAAAAAACATTTTTTCTGGCCTAACAATAGACATTGCCTTCCAGTAGAAACTGTACTCCATTTCAACAAAAAGGAAGTTTTAAGATTCCCAGTTAATAGCCATACCTCTCCAGGGGGAATAATCTTCATTTTGAAGGTCTAGAGTAAAAGGTAGGTAAAAACTGATTACTCCTCAGAGAGTTGTAATCAAAGGGGGAGGGATTTTCAATGGGATTCCACTGAAATATGACCTGAGCCCAGAGAATGGTTAAGGTTGGAAGGGACCTCTAGAGATCATCTAGCTCAACCCTCTCTGCTCAAGCAGGGACATCTAGAGCACATGACAGAGGGTGGCATCCAGGTGAGCTTGGAAGATGTCCAGAGAAGAAGACTCCACAACTTCTCTGGGCAGCCTGTTCCACGGCTCTGTCACCCTCACAGGAATGTTTTTCCTCACACGGAGACAGAACCACTCTGAATACATTCAGTAATAATGTGGAAGCTGGAACAAAAAGTACAGATTGTATTTGCCAATACAATCATGGTAAAAGAATCTGCTTCTGGCAGCACCGGAAATACTATGTAAATTAGTCTAAAAATAAAAACTGCAATCAGAAATAGATAGTTTGCCTTTATTGAAATAGTTTCACATTTGATAGGAGTGTTTTAGCTAAAAGAGATAAAACAGACACCATAGGCCATGAAGGAAAGAAATTAAGATTCTTACAAGTCAATCACAGAGAGAGGAAAAAAAAAAAAGGCAAGCCACTTTGTCTAAAACACTTCAATGTTAAATCATCTTTTTCAGTAAAATGCGGAGTGCTAGAAAACCATTTCACATGTTCATTCAATTGCTTCCCTCGAATGACCAAATAGTATTTTTACTAGTGTTCTTCACTTTTTCCTTTTCCTCATTTGTATTCAATTTTCATTATGAAGTGATTAATAAAAAAGCGGTATGTTCCTAGAACATTGTTTTAAGATTATAGACTATGTGTCAAAAATGAACAAAAATAAAACACTTCCAACTACTAAGCAACTTCACATACTAGGGATGCACGTAAGGATAAAACCTGCAACTTCTGATTCGCAATTTTTTGAGCGTTTTTTGACTTTAGCCCTTTTCACTCCTCAGCTGCATAAAATGCAAGTACTGCTTTTGTAACTCATTTCACACTACTATAAGTACAGGCCTGTTTCTTAAGTATCTATGTCTCTCAAAAGTATGTGCATATACATAACAGTCATGTAACAGGTTATATGGCTTAGAAATCATTTTGTGACAAGTGAAAGCATACTTACACTTGTGGACTGAATGTTACTGTCCTCACCATCACAATAACCAAGATGACAATTGTTAAAATCAGAGAAATAAGAGATACCTGTAAGGAAAAAAAAAATACAACTTTACTTTGTGAGCTCCTTATGATTTTCCTTTTTTTAGCAGCATAATCCGCTTTAAAAAGGAACAATACAATAAACAAGTTTCTAAATACTAAAAATGTCAAATAGAGTAGGTTGTCCTACAGTTCCTTGTTTTCACAACTTGCCTATTGCAATGGTATTGTTAGAGAATTCCCACTTAAACACTTGCAATCAACAGTGCTCAGTATTTTGAGATCATGCCCGTATCATCAATTACCCAGTGGTTTCTACCAACAGTAAATGGAAAATCCAACGACTCATTGATTTTTCTTTGGATACCAATATATACTTCAGACTTTCCAAAACCTTGATATTTTCTGGGACAGAAGACAGACTGAACTTAAAAAGTATATAGTGATTCCAGTCAGACGTAACATAACGCAAACACCTTAAATGGCGCTTACGTTCTAATGGCATATAGAGAAGGACACCAAACCAAACAAACAAAACCCTTAAACAAACTGCTATTTACCTTCCCCAGTTTTGCTATGTCACGATACAGAGATATAGGTAAGGTAAAGATGATGGTGGTAAAAAGAATGATAAAATGACGGTCACCAAGTACATTGTCTGATCCAACTAAAACAAAAAAGAAAGCCGTATGTTATTTCTCTCAGAAACTGAAATGTTTCTCTCAGAAACTGAAATGAGAAATAAATTAGTCAGATTTGAAAGGCTAGTAGTAGCTCACTCTGATTTTGACTATGTTTTTATCTCCTTTATTCAAGCTGAGCAGTACTAAAACAAAAATTAGGTATTAGTTAAGCTTAAGGAAGACATACATAGTGTGAGCACAACCAGAAGAAATCTGCAAACTCAAACTAAGCACATAACAACATATGGGATATAATATTATATCAAACTGGCAATTTGGCATTTGTATTTATAAGTAAAGAACATAAGAGATTTCATTTAGGGGGTTCTCTAGAGCACCTCCTTTTTAATGTTACTTAGCACAGTACAGATTACCATGTATAGGTATCCAGAGTATTTGTAATAGAATCCTACTGACTTCAGGAAATGTTATCTACAATTGTTTTTTTTTTTTTTTCGAGCCAATAGCAACTGAACTGAACATGTGTCTTGGTTCCAGGCCGACTGCGATGATTCATGGATTTGAATCAAAGTTGGTGAATAATTTTGTCTGGAAAGTGATTTGCAAATGACACAGAAAAGCTACATTCAGTTCCCTTTTTTTCTGCAGGAAATTGTAATGCCTCATCTCTCACTCCTCAGGCAAGCATTCTAGCAGCCAAGTGAAAAGCTATACCATGCTGAGGGATCCCCTTATTACAAAAGTCATTTTAGATATTCCTTGTTCTTACCAGCCTCACTGAAGAACAGCGTGTGACAGAACTACTCATACCTTGCAGGCTTTATGCACCTGCTGTAAATTATAGTGCCCTTAAAAAAAAGCTAAACAGTTCATACGAATTCTTGTTTCCACTTCACTGCAGATGTTCTTTTTAGTTTAACTCAGCAGTGATGAACATTTGAACTTGGTCAGCTTTGTACTAAAGCAGATGACAAACATACAAACAAATTGCTCAGCTGGTTCTGTGAAGGAACTAAAGTTCCCAGCACAGGAATGCTAACAAGTATATGGTATATGGGGTAAAAATCTCAAAACACCACATCTGTTTTTACAGTGAATATTTAGAAGAGAACTAAAGCTACCTATGCAGTTCAGAACTACCTAAACAGATATGCTCAAGTAAGCATTGAATCTATTTCATTATTTGCAAATAAACCAGAATTAGTTACTAGATGAATACCTGAACTGTTTTTAAAATGATGATTATTTTAACAATTATCCATAGAATATGACAGTGAAGTTAAGCATGTTGATGATCTTATAATCCTACTACGGAGGAAGACTCCTTAGATTTGCTTTTTATTTTCCTGAAGCAAGAATCTTCTTCACTGACACAGGGTCCAAAGACAACCAAGGGCTAGGATTCACAGCTTTTCTTCGACAAAAAGGTCCACCCCCAAAATACAAGTAAGAATTTTAGATCCTCATGAATTCAGAGTTCACAAAGAAGGAAGACATCTTAAACTATATTTTAAAATAATTCATAAAGTAACGAGTAGATAAGCCTTCCGTCTAACACCATGCAAATCCCTAAGCATTTTCACTACACATTTTCCCATTTCTCAAATTCATAAATGCACCTTACCTCCAGGAATTCGCTGAAAAACTTTAGTTAAAGTATCTCCTGTTATTATGTTGTAACTAATCATAGCTTAAAAGGAAAAAGCAAAGCAAAACATTAATTAGTACAAGTCAAATATAGAGTACTCAAGCATTTGATAAGGACTTAACAAGCACAGACTGTAGACATTAGAATTATATGTCAATATTCCTCTTGTATAAACTGGCTAGCACCAACAATTTTCAAGTTTTAGGTTTAAAACAAACAAACAAAACAAACAAAAAATCAAGAATTCTTTAATGCTGCTATTTATGCTTTTTTAACAAGTAATAACTGAAATAGAACTTCAAAGAATTTTAGAAGAACTTTTTAAAGGACTTTAATTCCTTTCTGGCATTAATAAATATTGGGGTCCTAACATTCATATTTCAGCCACATAAAAAATAGACATTTGTACATTAATGTATGCAAACATACATGTATGTGAAATATATATACATATGGTCTTTAACCTTTGTATGTTCATATAGCATACATATATATACACCTGATCATAAGTCGCACAAACATTTTCACACCAGTATTTAACTCATTATTTCTAAAATAAATTCAAGCACAAAAATATGCATAACTAGCCCTTTGCTAAGGGCTGATAACTTTACAACTCCAACAGAAGCCAACAGAAATGGATTTTAAAAAGTGATTATTCTACTTTTAGTGATATACCTTTATACGGTAATTAATGTGAAAATGCCACATGGTTGCCTGCAATAGCAATAATATTTCAAACACTTACAATGACACTAGATTGATTCTTCTTACTGTAGGAATTTTGCTCTGGGGGTCCTACAGAGTCACTGAATCCGATCTTTTATTATTTCAGGTCACCACCTCTTGCAGTCCCATGAATTACAATATCAAGCTCATTTAAGATTTGATTTATTCACATTACTACTTTAGGGGAAAAATTCAGAATATATTTTTTTCTAACTTTCAAATTAATTCTTGCTCAGATTATACCTGTTTGTTATTTCTCCAAATAGGATAAATTACTCTTCCTCCTCACCAGTGCCTTCCTCCATTCTTCTCCCACCATAAAGAAATAAATTGTTTAAGCTTTTCATTTGTGTAAGCAAAACAAGTCAATTTCTTCTACTTTTTCTTGTACAATGAAGTCTTGGCTGCCAATAGTTTATTTGGCATCAAGCTGAATTCAGTGCTTTTGAAGAATAATGATAATGCTCAGTGAGATCAGTTTGATGAGGTCCAATCAGCAGCTTATCATTAGTACATGTTAATACTTGTCTACGTATTCTGCAAATATTAATCTGATATACTCTGAAAAAACACATTTCCCTTTTCTTTCCAGCAAATCAAATTTGTGCTATGTAGCTAATTCTACTAGAGTCTCTTCTTTGCTATTTCTGATACCTACTTTCACTATTAATCTTTAAATCATTCTTCAGTTCTCAATCACTTACTTAACACAGAAATTATTGAAGGGCAATACACATGCAGAGTGTCTCTTTTTACAGATTTCTTCATGCTTAACTGCTGAAAGGACAAAATAATGGAAAGTTTAAACATTTATATTTTATATGATCTTACCAATAAATGGATATAAAAACTGAAGAGTTGAAAGAATTAAATAACCTGTAAGACCATATGTTTTTCTGACCAGCTCTTGATAGGTAGTTGTACTGGAGAGGTTTCCTCCTTTGATCAATAATATAATGGAATAATCTGTTAAAATATAAAGTTGTTATTAAAAACAGTAAGTTGGTTACTCTTTAGTTTGTTCACTTAAAAAAACAAAACAAAACAAAACCAAAACCAGAATCTGCAGACAGGGAAAAAAGTTGCATTGGGAAAAGCAGGGAAGAGAAGCTTCCTTATAAAAGATTTCCACCCACCAAAGCCAGAAGCCATGGGTTTATACTGGAGGGAAATTCCAGCTTTCATGAGTTTAGACAGCAAAAGTAGCCTCATTTTCACTGGTTTCCAGTACGGTCAAAGGCAGTAAGAACTGTCATGAGCACCAAAACCAATGAAGATTCAGTTAACAATGTGGTGAACTTCTGAACAAATGGTAAATGCCACTATATCTTCAAGTGCTGTGGAGCATGAAATTGTCTATGTTTTGGCGCTAGAGCTCTGGATCACTTAGTTACTCCGCTTAGTCAAGTTTGCAAAAGAAAAGGTTTGGTCTGTATTCTGTGCCTTCTCTATTACTGGCCATAAAAAAGGTATTTTAACCATTTTTATTGAGTACTCTTTGGAATAAGACATGCAGAGTGATTTATTAGGAAATCCAGGGACTGAATGTCCTTCAAACTGAGCCCCTTTCTTGTATTAGGCAATGTGCATTGCAGCAGAGCTGAGATCACAAGTAACATCACTCCTTGATTGAACCTCAACCTTGTATGAAAAATTCTAATTAGTACTACTGTTATTTCAAGTTCAAGTAAATCCTTGAGTGCCAGGAGATTTTCCAATCTGGACTAGTTACAGCACAGAATTTATTACCTTACTGCAGATATGCCTTGACAGATAGTAGCTACACTTTTTCTATTTCTCATCCATCTGTCTTTCTTTCACCTTGCTTGTCATCTACACTGCTTTTTGCTAGCAATATCAGGGTTTATTATCTTCTAGGAATGCATGAAATTGTGACTCTTGTTTAAAATTCTGCCAAGTACGGCTGTAAATTGTGCATAATTCAATTTCACATAGCAATTGTGAAATTTTCATAGTTGTTACAAAGGAGATTTCTACTGTATATTAATAATAATAAAAAAACAATCCAGAGAGATTCACCTAACCAAGGGCAATTCTTGCACAGTATAACCTCATTTCACGACAATTAGCAGCAGACAGAAGCAGAAATACAGAAAGATTTGCTATCAATTAATTGCATGCCAAGACGATCTTGCACAAGAAATATTACTTTCGAGCAGGAGATCTTAAGTTCACAGAGCTTAGAAAACACATTTATAATTAAGTAATCTAATAGTTTGACAATTTAGGACTGATTGCAGTATCATTCAAAAACGTTCCAAAAAACAAACAAAAAATAAACAAACCAAAGAAACATTCATTATTTAGTGAAGACTGGGGAAAGCAAGTGTTGATGTAACATACTTTATCCTACACTTGAAACATTTTAAGTAAGGAAGTAATAACTAGTAAATAGATTTTGCACACGAGCAAATTATAAGACACTCAGAATCATAGCACATCCAAGTTTTATTTCTGGGGTACATGCGAAATATAACCTATCTAGGTTAACCACCTAACTAGGATAAAACCAGTGGACTATAAACATGTAATTATGAAATACAAATAAAAGCTATTCTTCCAAATGTCACTTTGACCTAGTCTAAGAAAATAGGCTTCACCAAAACAGACATGTTGTACAAAATAATGCTTAACTGCTAATCTGCTCAGGGGATTAATGAAATAAGTGAAAAAATCTTCATTTTTATTTATTCACAGGTATACTTTTTTAGCTTTCATAATGTTCAAAAATGGCTAACCTATTCAGGTCTAATTTTCATTTTACAATAGAAACTGCTTTTACAGTACCTGTGATATAGGCAACCCCAAATAAAAGGAGTACTCCTAAAGGAAAGCCAGCTTGCTTCATTGAATATGGCAACCCTGTGAATAACAAAACAATAAGATTCTATAAGAACCTACCCAAACACTCCTTGTATGCGATGACTAAAACAAAGCAATACTCAGATTAAAACAAACAAAAGTCAAAACAAATAAAATACAATCCCTCTCTCCCCCCAAAACTCTATCACTCTCCCAGATTGGACTAAGACAGCAAGGCTTCTCAGCATACTTCATAACCTCAAGGAAAAAAAAAAAAAAAAAAAGGATAAAGAGTTTCCCAGACCTAAAATTCAGCCAGCACCCGCTAAACCAGAGGGCCAATATGGCAAAAGAGTCAGTAGAAACTTTACTACAATGATACCTTTGATGTTAACTGACACCTCTGCATCCTCAAGTAATAGAGGATTATATCTAGGATCAACAGCAGAAAACCAAAAGGATAGTTTATATTGCCTGAGAACTGGATGTACATATAAGAAAATATTCATCAGTCTAGAGATTTATACTCACCTATAACGCCTGATCCTATGATTGAGTTAATAATGTTAAATCCAGCTGATGCCAAATCACTGTTTCCACTTTTATTTCTGGGTTTAACAACCAGGGCTGTTTGGTCATTTGTTTCCATCTATTTCAGGAAAACCACAGCATTATACAATGCAAAAGAGGTGAGAACAAGGAGTTTACACATTTTTAACACAGTCAGTGCAAGACCAAAAATTTTAATGTATTTGCACAGATTCAGATTTGTGGAGGTATCTTTATACACAAATCCTCTTTTGAGAAAAAAGAAGTGTCAGGCATCTGATTCCCTTATAAGTCTGATCCATAATCTTCTGTAATAAATTCTTCTTTAAGCGAATATAAGCAGAAGAACAGAGACATATAAATACAAGCTTAGAAGCAGACTATTACATAAAGACTTTTTTGTTGATGCTTTGCTCCAAAAGCGGCATATGGACAAACTATATTCGAAAAAGATGTTGATTAATCTCACTGGTCAATAAAAAAGTCCCTGAATCAGAAAAAATATTTTAATAATTATTAGAATATGGCAGCACCTGAGGGTGCTCAAGGTTTTACTAAGCAGTTTGCTACCTCAATCAACAGTTTAGTTTATTAGGAATACTAATGACCCTGTAAATTTTGTTCCTATGGGAATATCTGGTTTCAAAGTAAATTTCAAGACAAACAGATCTGTAGCCAATGTCTTCAGAAAACCAAATTCTTATCTTCATATGTATCTCCTCATAAGCATGTAGTGATCCTCTACTTAGATCACCACTGTATTGACAGAGAATATGTTAATATCTTTCATTAGAAGGCTAGTATTTGAAATGGCATTTTGTGATTCAAAGGGAAAACATACGGATCATTAAGAAAATGCCTTATTTTCTGCAAAAACAGGAACATACTGGTTTCATTTTTCTCTCTAATCTCATGCATGCAGAAACCTGTCTAACATATATAACAAGCAGTAGAAATTGAGATGCCCTTAGAAAGAAAGAAATTGAAGCAACTGCTAAGTCTTAGTCTGTAGATGGTATAAGCTAACAAGTATAATAATGTCTCAAGAAAAGCTAGGTATTTACATGGAAACGTAAATCCTTATGCTGTGCTAATATAAGGATGCTGGTACTACTTCATATCAGAAGCCCACATAGCTCGATATCCCCTTTTCAAAAATGATCGATGCAAAAGGCCTAGGGAAGAGTAGAAGAACAAGAAAAATATATTGTTAGCAAATGATTTGTATAATATTGTCTCAAGTTACATGAGCAAATCTTGAACCAGCAAGGTTCCTGGTGCATGATATTCCTTAATAGATTTCCCCTAGAATTTTCGCCTTTTGAAGCCAAGTACGCTTTTAGTTTCTCCTACATGAAGACTAGAGCTCTGGAAAGCGTATGCTGAAGAACTGTTGCAGGACAGGCTAGCGGGCTGTGAGGATGACCAACATCATGGGAGAAGCATCGGGATGCACTTGCCCTTCATAACATCGCTGTCGAGGGAACCAACACCAAACGGCCGCCCCAGCGGAGGCTCCTGCCAGAGGGCGATGAGGGCCATGGCCACCGGGCTGATGGCAGCGGGCCCATCAGGAGGTGGGATGCTTGAAGCTTGGTGTCCATGTGAGCCTGGTTTTTATCTGAGTCAAACGGCCATCACTCCATAACCTTTGGAGCCAACCAACACATTTGCGAATTTTTCTTCCTCCTCCCCCCCTCTTTTTTTTTCCCCTTCTATGGTACTTATGGCACTTTCTACCTCACACTGCTCATAGGAGTGATCCGAGCACTCCAAGTTAGGGAAAAAAATGCACAGAAATGAAGCTGCTGCCCACAGACGCCTCGTTAGCACAGAGGGGGAAGCCAGGCTGCTGGACACAGCCCGTCAATACAAATCCATCAAAAGCAAACGCCACCGTGGCCGCCCAAACTGCACAAGCGGCCCCGGCGGTCCCTCGAAGTCCCCGCCTGGCTCCCGACTACGGGCAGCGGGCACTGAAGTGAAGTTAGGGAATTGCTGGTACGTTTGCCTGGCCGCGGAGGGCCGCCGTCCTCCCCGCGAGCGCAGCCCGGAGCCCGCGGCGCTGATCCTGCCCCCAGGTACCTGACGGGCAGCGGGCGGCGGCTCCTGCCCACTGCGCTCCATCGCCCGAGCTTCCTTCCCGGCGACACCGAGCTGCCT
>NW_010586106.1:161291-236291 GCF_000705375.1 Tinamus guttatus
GCACCGTGCCCTTTCCTGGGCTGTGGGGCGGCAACATGGCGACCTACCTACCGGGGGGGCGGGGGCAACAGCATGGCGGCATAGCGGGGCAACAACGTGGTGGCCCCGGCAGGTGGGAGACAACATGGCGGTGCGGGCTGGGTGGTGTAGGGCTCCTCTTAGGTGAGGGGCTGAAAGGAGCACTCCTCATTTGGTCCCATACTTGAAGTGTGCACCAAAAAGAAAGCGATTTCATCTTATGAGATGCTTCTAAAGTGCTTATTTAATCTAATGAAAGTGCAAAGAAAGCAGTGTATTTGGGGTGTGTGCGGCTAAAACCAGCTCAGGTGTTAAAACTTGCTCACCTGTTTTTACATTTCACTATAGGTGTTATTTATTACACCTTACTACAGTATTGATTTTTATTTTCATGTGGATGAGTTGGTATAACCAAAGTTGATGGAAGGGGTAAAAGTTAGATTAAGACTGTACTAGGGTTACAGTGAAGCTATAGAAAGAAATCAGAGTAATTAAAAATAGTGTAATAGTATGATGGTATGTGTTTAGTATCAATAAATGCCTGAATTTTCATGAGCTTGAGACCAGGTAGCCTCCATATAGCTTGCTCAATGTTAACAGAATATAAGGAAAAAACTTATTCTCCAAGTATTCCTGGAGAATAAATTTAGGGCATGAGCTGGTCAGCAAATAACTTGGGGATTTTATTCCAAAAGTTGCAGGATTTCATTGGCAGAATGGAGAACCCCAATTTTCAGCAAGAGTAAATTACTCAGGGAAAAAAAATTGGAGAAATGACAACTATTAAAACTTTCATTAAATAGCAGAAGAAAATAGAACATGTTAATTTGTTTCCTACAGTCTGAAGAACACTTATATTTGATAATACTTTTCCATGGTAAACCATAGTGGCTAAAGTTATGCATTTGCTGTTCAAAAGTAATTTTGTTCTTAAAAATCTGTGATGTGTATGATTTAGTATTGAGAACTAAGAGCACATAAAGAACATATACAACATTTTTGCTCAAAAGCTTAAGCACATTAGCTTCAGCTCCTTGAGAAAATCCTTAATCTACTCTATGACAAGTTACAAACTGACATGTATTCCTGTGTGACCAGTCAGCTGACATGACTCAGCTAAGAAAATTTTACAGCAAAAAGTGCAAATGAAATTACTGTACAAAGAATACCTCTTTTCTTTAAAAATAAGGAGTGAAACTGAAACTATTTTCAAACACGGTGCAAATAAAGCTTATAGTAGGTTTTTATTACCCAACTCTAAGCACAGTGCAAGGAAAGCTTATAGAAGGTTTTTACACTGGAGTGCTCTGCCATTGTTCCTTTTGAGTTCTGTGTTTTTTATCTTAATTCTGTTTGGATTATGCAGTCATTGTATCAAAGTAGTTCCTGTTCTGTGCAAATACTCTCTTGTATGTCCTTGCTATTATTGCGATACTTTCTTAAGGCATTTATTTGGCACACATTAAGCTCCTGCTATTTAGTTCTTGCTGTGTAAGGAGAACAGTGATTGATTTTGGTGCCTACATCTTTGCGAGTCCTGGAGTTTTAGTTGTTCCAGTCTTACTGACTTGCTGTTGAGTAATTTCAGTAAAGTTAAAAGCTTACATACTAACAGTAAAGTTAAAAGCAGTATACTAGCAATGAATTAGGGGAAGAAATTAGCAGTCCCCTCTTTAGATTTCCCTGTGCTGTAAAGTAGTTGCTGATCACTTGGATTGTCCTTTGATTTACTGTGCGATTACTGGATGAAAACCTTAATGTTAGTTTTAGCACTGAGACTAGTGGCTCACTGAGAATTAAATTACAGGATTCCCAGAAAACCCCCAATCTGTTGTTTGTGTTGTGTTCTGTGTGCAGGACTGTTTGCACGATGGCTTTTTCCTGTAGCTGTAGTGAAGGGCCTGGACGATGCCAGCACAGGTAAACAGGGGTAAGGCAGTTACCTAAAATAAGGGGTCTTTCAAAAAGCAAGACATGAAATGAAATGTGAGACTGGCTGAAAATGAGTTAGAGAGCCAGCAAAAATGAATTGATATTAGTATTTATGAGCAGAATCCCTGCCAGTTAAGATAATAAAAGGTAATAGAAAGTATAATACAGAATGAGAGACATTCAGCTGTGCAGCCTTCTCCAAATGCTCTGCCAACACAGCTCGAAACTTCTGCTTTGTTAGTGTTACTGCTTGAGGACCTAGTTTCTAAAGGTCATCAAAAAGAGTCATCTTTCACAACATCAAATATCCTGAAACAAAGAAGGGTTTTTAAAAAGAAAAAAAGCAGTGCTAGAAGATGTATACTTCAAGGATATGCTTTCGATTATCTGAAAACATATATGAGATAAAAGATGTGAGAAAGTTTAGACACAAAGCAGGCCTAGAAAAAGAAAAGCCATGTGATACAACTGACAAACATTAAAGAGAGGTTTAACTCCCTGCTATGTCTTTCTGTGAATTAATGAATAAAATAGAAATAAATAAGCGTTTTCATAGTGCAGAATTATCATCACCACATGACACTTTAATGTCAAACTTGATAGTCCTTGCTTTATTTATCAGGAATCTTTTACTTTTTAATATTGTCTCTGTCCATGAAACATTTAAAAAGAAATACTATTTTCAACAGTAAAATAATTGAGCTGTAAGATACCTAATAGTGAGTTAATAAGAATGATTACTGACCACTTTTTAAAAAGCTATTGCTGTGGGATGAGCCTTTGTGGTGTGAGCTATTGTGTGAATGAGCCTTCCACTGATTAAAGGTGTAGGTTGGTCTACAAGATGCCTGTTTTTCATACCCCCTGCACTGTGATCCTGGAGGTAGAATGGGGCTTAAGGGCACTGATTTCACAGTACAAAGAAGATTGCAAACTTCCTTTGTTGTTAGGCTATAGGAAAGCTTAATATTTCTTCAGTTCTGATGTAGAACTAGAAATAAAATCTTCAAGTGGGGAAAAAATGATAGTAAATTAAGTAAACTGGCTTAGTTTGATTGTCCATTCTCCTTTTAGTACCTCGTATCTCCCCCCCCCCCACCAAGGACTTCCTATTGGTACTGTATAACAGTCTTTTGTTCTTCTTCATATCTGTGTTATCAAATCAGTCTGCAATCCCATAATACCAGATTTTTTTTTCCTTAGATGGTAGAATGCTCTCCTTATAGTGTTTGAAATAATTTTATTGTGCAACATTTATCCTAGGTTCATTACTGAATGTGCAATGGCAGATAAACATGTATTGCCAAGAGAACTTTGGTATCTTCAGGTTTTTCTTGAAATTTTCCATATGCTGAATAACAATGTGGAAACATTTCAAGTCAAATATGTATGAATTCATAATAAATCATTAAATTATTGATTTATAATACTATACAGGGCCATCACACAATTATTTTAATTGAAATAGTCACAGAGCTGTTTGATTATTGTAAATTAAAATTTGAATCCTGGGTATGGGCTTATAGACATAGTAGTATAATGTTATTTTAGATATAATAAAAATAGTCATATTAAAGACAACTTGGATACCTGTAGGGAGACGGTTAGGTGTGAGCATGACTGATGCTCTCCAGCAGCCAGCCTGAAGGCGAAAGCTGGTTCTGCAATCGCCTGAGCATCTGCTCGGCAGTCAGGCATTCAGTGTTGAGAGAGTGGAAAGTAAGGACAGGGAAACATGCTTGGCTGACATATGATTTTGTACAAAGGGTGTTTTGGTCCAGTGTGTTAATTTTTTACATGTGTGGATGTGATTTGTAGCAAGTGCAACGACATTTTGATTGTGTTGAGTTTAGCTAAACTGCTTCAGTTTCCTTTCTGCGCTGTAGCGGAACCTGGAGATGTTGCAAATGCCAGTATCTTGCTGGGCGTGGATTCGGAGGCTGGGGAAGTCCTGGGTGGCCCTGGGTAACCTTTACTGTGCTATTTCTGCAGTGCCTTAGCAGATCCTATGCTGAAGTAAAATATATTCTTCAGTATATTCAGTATTTGAAGTAAAATAACTTGCTTTGACTGCTAGTTACTAGCTTTTATTTTCAAAGGGTTAAAATTGGTGTTACATTTTATTAAGATTTATTAAGATTTATTGACTCTTGCTGTTTAGCATTTCTGTGCTTTAATCATTGTGTGTTTTGAGAATGAATACAAAGCAACTGCATGATTCTCTGGCTTTTTAAGGATTATCTCCCGTTCAGTATTTCCTGAAGTAAATAGTGAATTGGATGTATAGTTGCATTGGTTTAAAAACTGATGATCTTACTTGGAAAATTCAGGGCAATTTGTTTTTCTTATAGCTAAAGAAGAAAATACTGTTCTAGCAAAAGTTACAGTTTGAGTATAAAAAGACCAGTGCTTATCTTTGAAATTCAAACCCTTTTTGTCCCTAGTCCATGGCATTAACTCTTCCCCTAAGAGAGCTGAAATTAGTCTTTTACCTCATATAAACTCCTTCTGAGCTATATCATGAGGGAGCCATTCAGCAAGGGTTAAGGAGTGCTGCTTTTGCTGGGCCTTGCAATCCTGCATTACCTCAGTCCTCCAAGCTTCTGCCTTAAATTTGCCGGGAAAGACTCCGCTTGTGGTGTCAGGATGCACAGTTTACCATGTTAAATATGAGCAGCTGTTCATAAACGATGTGCTTTGTCCTTCATACACTAGAGGACAGTATTGACTTCTTTTTGGTGTATACTGCAGAATGCTGACAAACCCCTGCATGTTATCAAGAACAACTTAGTATATCTGATAAGCACTGACATCAGTGAGAGGATTCTCACTTCAGTTACTACTTATAAAGGGCCTAGTGGAAAAGCTTACAGTGAATTTACTTATTTATTTATTTATTTAGCCACATGCTCCCAGTAAGTTTTTGTTTGGCTGCTGTTATAACTTGCAGTCAGTGAAGTAAATGGTGACACTCCTAAATACTCATGCTGGTAGATTAATTAAGAGTTCACGAATTACCTGCTCCAGGAGTATATAATGAATTATTTTATTAAGGTTCCTGTGTGTTACCTTTATTTTTTACAGAATTGTTTGTGTAAAGTCCCATAGTAGGTTCTACAGTAATACAGGACCGGAGTTAATGGAAGGAGCTGCATGAGTGATGTCTTTTGAGGAGGAGGAGTGGAAGTTTTATTTATTTTCCTGGTACAAAAGGGCTAGCAAGGGGAAAGAGGAGGAAAAATAGAGATGTTCTGTGGGATGTGATGATTTTAAAATGGTAGGATAAAGATAAGTGGGAGGCAGTTGGGCTTGTCAAGTGCTATTTTGCTAATGATTTTCCTGCAATTTACTTTCTCTTTTGATTGTTTTTGGCCTCTTGGATTTTTTTTTCTTTCAGGAGTTTTTTATAACTTGTTACTCCTAACATTTTATGCTGGCTAGATGATTAAATGTTGCCCAATCACTATTCAGTTTGTGATCATATCTCATTTTAACCCTCAATGAATACAATTTTTAGGAAATTAGCTATGAAGCTATTTATTTTAGATTGGAGAGCTGCATGCAGATATAATTTACTTTTTTTTGAATTATTTTAAACAAAGGGAAATGAAGAAAGAGAAGGGTCTCAAGATGGGGATATAAAATCTCTAGGACATTTCCAGTGTTGTGTTGTGAATTTAAAATTCAGTGAAACATTGCATCTTTTCAAGAGTGTCTATTCTGTATGATGCAGGGGATTTGGTAGGCATTTAAAGAAATATTTAGATAAACCACAGCAGTATGTGTATGGACTCCATATACTCAAGTACAGAGATTTTCCTCTAGCGGTAGGATGTGCCTTATGAATCTCTTCTCTATTTCCAAGTATAAATGACAGATGGTATCAATCACACCTCAGTTCTGCCTCCTCCTTCAGAATAGACCTACTGTCAATTAATTCAGGATAGGAGTGACTTGTCTTGCTTCTGCTCCTTAGATACGATTATCAATTTTTTTAGTCAATATTTACTTATACCATTGCTAACTTCTTAATTTGTACATTTGGAGCAATGAATCTTGCCCTGTGCCTGGAGCACCTAGCCATTAGGGTAGTATGATAAACTAAATCCATTCAAAGGTTGCTTTCAGGTTTCATTTCAATTACCTTTTTAGAACAGCAATAAAGTACTTAATGATATCTTCCAAAACTCCTGAAAGAATTAGGAGTAAGACCGATTATATTTTCAGAAAGATATTCTTGATTTCTGCATAAGCCTCTCTATAATGTTGAACATGCAGTACACTTTTCTTCTGTACGTTAGTTCCCTGCTGGTAAAATGAAGTTAAAGATATTTTCCATCTTAGACAACTGCTGTGAAGAAAGTTCGGTTAATGTCTTTTTCACAGACATGAATGTGATTGATACTATAGCAATTACTACAGGAAAACAACAACAGCAAACTCTTAGCTGCATTTGAATTTGGGTAAAAGTCTATTTTCAGTAAGAGATTAAAGAATAAATTCCCTTTTAGTAGTGAGCTGCATTTATTTCAGTCTTGATCCATTTGGAGACTGACTTTTGTAGAAAGAAATCTAAGAGAAGTTAGAATTTGCTAATGTGGAGCCTGTATGTAGTTGCTAAAAAGGAAAGCTATGTAGGAAGAGCCTATAATTTTCATTCCTATCTTTGGACCTGGAATCATGCCCAGGTTGGTGATTAATGCAACATCACTGGGAAAGACTCAGAACCATCTCCATTGGCAATTAACAACTAACTAAAGGAAAAGATAATTGCATGCAATAATAGCGGTAAAATATTTGCTAAGAAAAACAATATTTTTTCTGTTTTAATATGGATGGCTAGCAAAAGAGATTTTTTTGTTTTGTTTTTTAACACTCAAAATAGTTATTTCAGTGAGGGAGAAGGAGAAAGGAAATGGAAAGACTGGCAAAAAGAGCTCTAGATGGGTGAAATAGCTGTATTTTGTAAGAATATACAAATGATTTTTAAAAATTCTTTAACACAATCACATAAAAGGAAACCCAAAGTGGGTCATATCAAATGGGTTTTGCATGGAACAAAATTTGCTGTAGCACTTCATGAAGAAAATGTCCCTTTGTATGTGGAGTTACTAGTTGTCTGTCTAGTTACTAGTCTGAAGTTTTTTTTTTTTCTTTTTCCTTACAGTGCCTTTGAAGTACAATCAGTCTAAAAGGAATGTAGGAGTTTCTCAATTATAAGAAGTTCAGCACTAATAATGGCGAAAAAGATCATCCAGAAACTAGACAGGGATTTTAACAGTAGACATACATTCTTCTCAAATGGAGAACTGGCTTAGAAACATGTAAGGTTTTACCAACTTGTGCCCCTTCAGAATTCTCCACCTTTTGACGTCCCTCACTTTGGACCCTGATCACCCATCTTGAGAAAGGGATTAAAAAAACGGAGGGTCTGTCAGATGCCCTGGTGAAAGACCAGTTGCCTTCCCTGAACCTGGATCATACTTAATATAACAAAAGGTTGTACTGGTGCTGACAGCTTCCTTTATTCTGTGAAGGTGCGAGCTACTGCTAACAAGCTTCTGAGGTAAGGTGCATATTTTTTCAAATACTTGAAAATACTTGTTTTTTTCCCCCAGTAGCTTTGAAATTTGATAGTGTCTGCTGAAATTATTTATTTCATTTTCAATATTTTGACAGTCTTTCTCCCATTATTTGCAGTATTCCCTACTGCACACAGTGAGAGAGATTTGAATAAAATACAGTAACTATGAGCTTTTAAAGTGTAAAGCAATATTTATGTTACAGGCATTAGGAAGTATTTTAGGAAGCTGTTTTCACTTGCCAAATTTTCAAATGTAAATGTCTGGTGGTATTTAAGGTAAAACTAGAGATATATGTTTGTGTGTGTATTTTGGGGAGGGATACTAAGTATGGTGCTTCATAGGTAACTGGCCTCACGTTAACCAACAAAGATCTGCTTCCTGGCTGGGGGAGAGACTGCAGTAATTCAAATGAGGGACATTGCTGGGAGTGTAAATGCATGTTTTAAATATTAAACTTGTATGAAATACCTTGAAGCCTTGTTGTTAACACACATTCTTTAACAAGAATCTGCTTGCAAGCAGAAATAGGAAAATGGGATGAAACAGCTGAGCAAAATGCAGTTCTCCATATTATCTGTGGTTGCTAAGGATATAAACCTATCAGTGATATCTCATTTTAGGAGTCTGGAGAATGAATAATAGTTCTGTGACTAACTATTAATGATATGGAGTGTAAAAAACACAATGCTGTTGGGTAACAGAAGGCAGAATCATTTACTCTCTGCAGTGATGAACATTACCTTGCACAAACAGTGCAGCCTTGAAGTAGGGTGGGTGGAGGTGCAGCTGGTGGGCGGCAGAAAAGAAGATTGAGAGAATATGAGTTATGGGTGAGAAATATAATCCTAAAAATAAATTTTAACACCAGACATTTAACACTAGAGGTGCTGCAAGCCGGAGTTTCTAGATGCTCCCTGTTTTCAGTTTTGGATTAATGCTTTATTTCCACAGCAACCATTCCAGACACTACAAAGAGAGGGCTGTGGCTAGGATTTTCATTGCTGGTCAGACTTAAAATGTTTGCTGTTTTAGTTCTAACTATCTGAAATGACTTCTTCAATTTCTCTCCTCTAATCATTAATAGATATTTTCTTTTACTTTGCATAATAAGCATGTAGTTTGTACAACTGAAAACTAGCTGAGTGGCCTTTTTCTGATCTTAATTTCCTAATAGAGCAGTAGAGATATGGTATAACAGTACTCCTAACTATGATTTTTAAATTACTTAAAAATGTAAGCATAACTGATTATAAAATTGGAAGTGTCTGTGTGTTCCAGGTGTTGCTGAGCAGGTTGCCAGCACATTTTACAAGATTTAGTTCAGAAGTGCACTAAAGCAATTACAGTTGTTTTATGCAGGATGGGCATAGATCTGCTTAAAGCATCTCACATGGTTGCACACACGTGAATGTCTTGAACTCTGCTGTAGCCAAGAGATGGAGTTGCATAATGTGAATTAGAAGAGGAGGTTGTTTCTACTTTAAAAAATCAAAATACTTTACATTTTGTTTAAGATTATTCTGTTAATAATTACATTAAAGCATAAAGTGAAGAGCTAGTCTGACTGCTTTCACTACTGCTAGCTGCTGGTTTTATTTCCAAAACAGGTTTTTAACAGTCCTGATCTACAGCTTTCCTGCTGCAAAAAGGGTTGCCGTTCTGTTTCAATGCAGCCCCCTCTTCAGTCCTCCAGCAGCAGCAGGTTAAGGCCTGCAAGCTCCTTCCCGGCTTACAGCTTGTGATGTTATTCCTTTCCCGTGGTGCCTGTCTATATTGATGCTGCATTTTACCAACGCAAGTTCTCTCGCGCTTCAGCATTACTATTCTAGCTCACCAGAGAGCAGTGTAAGGGCAGGCTGAAAGGAGATGTCGCAGCTAAGAATTAAACCGTTACTGGTAGAGGAAGGCTTAGTTTATGCCGAAGAGCATCATCAGTTGCTTTAAAAATAATGAGAAACCTCCTTAAAACTATCTCAATAAGTACTATACATAAACAAGGTTATTTTCGCTGTTATTTTTACCAGATTCTAGTAGATTTGTATTATGTGTAGGTATTTGTGTACATTTCTTTAAAAAAAGAAAAAAAAAAGTGATTTCATTTTCTTTCCCCCAAGATTATAAGATACTTCAACCACTATTTTTGTAAATGTTTGGCATCTACCTGGGTGTTTAATACATTTCATTGCCTTACAGTTGTATTTCATAATATAAATGAATATTTATTTTACCAAAGATGAACAAAATCTGCAAAGCAAATGTCTAATGTGACATGCTTTAAAAAAACATTTTCTTGTGGGCTTTGTTTTGAGAAGCTGTTTCTGAGAATTTTATTCTGTTTAAAATGCAGCTTTTGTACATGTAGCATTTTAAAGTGTTAAAGCACTTACTGAAGTACTGCAACACATCTAGTACATACATAGCTATAAATACTCTGAGTGGGCAGAGAAGAACACCCAACTAGATATATGTGAAAAAATGCAGATTACAGAACTGATCAAAGTACTAACATGTATAAACAGCAGAGACCACCCCCCCCCCCCAAAAAAAAAAAAAAAGAACTAAGCAACCTATTAATACTTGTGGATCTTGTTATCAGCCAACTTTGGCTGTGACAGGGTGGCTCATATAATACCACTTTCCTCATCTGTTGCATGCATTGACTCAACGATGTGAAACTATCAATGCCTCTAGAGACTTGAGTGCAAAGAAGAGACCCTTTGAGTAGTTGTTCATCCCCAACGCGCTACTTCGTAGTGCTAACTGGCCTCATGTGATCTGGCTCCTGAGTGTGTTCTTCTACACCCTCACAGCAGTTAAGGCATCCTGGATTCTTAAGTTCTTTGACAAGGATGTTTCTTAGCTTATTACTCTTTTTCTTTTTGCCTTGCGTCCTCAACCTGAAGGGCTGATGAGTGGTGTTTATAATTGTGTTTTTTTAAAAATAAGCTCAGCCTTTGATCTACTTTGTCTAAAGGGCCCTTGATGGAGGTAAAACTCCAGTGAAATAGTCCTTGGTTGTGTTGGAGCACCAGAACTTCCCACAAAAAAGCTGATACTGGAGATGCGATCTGCATACCAATAGCTTGAATAATTTATCTGGATAAAGGTTTTAAAAACTGTATTAGTGACTATATCCAAAATGACTAAAATGTGGGATTATGAATAGCAAGATTTGATGATCTCAGGTCAAGGATCCTTTACATTTACAGTCTAAATTCAAGCAGACTTTCTACATCCTTCGCTGGGACTTCTAAGAGAACACATGGCTTGAGTAAATTTAACAGCAGGTTAGCTCTCCTAAGAAAAGGTTTCACAATTTGGACATCCTGTTGTGATATTAATATCAAAAAGAAAATCCTGATTAACCTTCTTATATAATACAAGGAGAACAGTAGTAAAAGTAATAACATCTTATCCTCTCTCTGCTCCTGTAACAATTTGAGAGGTTTGTTTCCAAACACTTTCAGTCAGTTTCCAGATCTGCACATGTTTATGGAGACCTACTTCTGTCAAAAGAGAAATGGTGATAAAATATGTGTAGTATTGTTAATAGTACAAAGATAACACAGTCTGAAAACATCTTTTAAATTAGGAAATAAGTGCTGCAGACAGTGAAGACACAGTTACTTGCATCTATTTTAAATCTGTATTCTGAGGCTTTGTGGTACTCATTTTGCTGCAGAAAATTTTTTGCTGCAGATGGTCAAATAGAAAGTACACACTATCAAATAATTTCTGGGTATGTGTGTTGATATTTATAGAATTTGTCAAACCAGGGAAAATCATAAATAATGAATTGGAAGGCAAGTGTGAGGGAGCAGCAGGACCAGCCGCTCTGCAGGAGATGGGGGCACTGGGGCTGCTGCCGGGCACAGGCCTTGCTTGCTGGTGCCCAGTCCCAGCGCAGCTGGGCAGCGGGGCCGGCAGGAGGTGGTGGCCAGGAGGGCAGCTCATAAGGCAGTACCCTGGCGATGAGGCAGCTGTGAGGTCGATCTGGGCTTATACTGGTCAATGGTCGTGGACGTTATAACGTGGTTGCTTCTCATTCAGGCCTCTAGATCTCAGGTCATCTTTCCTTTAGATTTTATGAGTCTGTGTTTACAGTAATGAATTAAAACCTATACTAAACAATTTTGTTAAATTCCAAATTTTTGTCAGCACCAAATGCAGTGAAGTTGTTATTATGAGTTACTAAAACCATCTAAAACCTGATTTTTTAAAATAATTTTTATTAAAAATAGGGTTTTTTGATAGGCTTTTCTGCCTAGTGGAAAGCATATATATAGTGTCATTTTTCTGCAGTAGTAGACAAATTTTCTGCACTTATAATCTACTGCCAGTGGTGCAGCTACTGGCAGTAGATAATGTTTTAAGCATTTGCATCACTGAGCACATTTTGCAAGCACTTTGAACTATCCTACTGTACACTGGAAGAAAAAACTATATTTCTTTTGACCACAAATTGAATTTAGTTGCAGGTCTCCATGTTATATAGTATCAAAAGATGTTATGCTTTCTGCCAAGTCCAGTTTTGTTAGATTTTTCCTAAGACAGTCTGAAATGCTTTGTGTGACAGTAAAATCCTTTTTGGTTTTCTGTCAAAAATGAAATTCCGTATGGAGAGTATTTTTTTTAATTTTCAGACGTGGGGATGTTTTTAAGTAGAAACCATGGCATGCAAGGTCTCAAACCCAATTCTGTTTCTGCAAGAACCAGAAGACAATGGTTCATAGTAGTGAAAATGGCAGTGGAATGCCCACCTTTGCAGACAGAGGATCCTGCATGTATTAGACTTCCTGCACCTCTTGTATCCTAGTCTATTGTCTGGTGCGATCACTAGTCTTGTCACTTCTGTCCATGGGTAAGCCAGGCTTTTGAAAACTATGAGCATAGCAGACTGAAGAAGGTTCACAACTTTGATTTCATTCTGATTGATATGGATTTGAATGAGATTTTGTGATTTAAGGATAAACAGTTATATATGTATAGTAAGACTTCGTTCACCTTGCTTCCCTTTCAGTAATCATTTAGAATCTCATTTCAGGGCAGTTAATGTTGAAATGTAGACCAAAGGAAGTCTTCATTTGAACAGAACAGGTTCTTAATGTTCGCAAATACACAAAATACAAATACAAATCCTTAATTTTGGTGAGAATCAAAATACTGAGGTAGATACAGAAGCCGAGAGGGGGAAAGGGCCAGGGGTTCATGCATGATTTCTCTGTGGGAGATGGACAAACTTGAGACTTTATAGTGGTGGAAGCCTGTAGAAGAGGTAAGCATTTCTCATAGCAAGTTACGAACTCTTCTGACTAGTTGGCAATATTAGCATTTGCTTTTCTTTTGCAAGATAATGTTTTGCTCTTCCTGTCCTCCCGCCCCCCCTTTTTTTTTTTTTTTATAACTCAACCAGAATCTGCTTTTTACTGCCCCATTAGGTGCTGGATCATGAATAATGGAGTGTCGAGGTGTCCTGTGATGAGCGTTATCCAGCTGCCTTTGCTGTTAAAAGTGACAGGTAACAATAATAGTGGAAAAGGAGGAATTTTAAGGATAATGCAGAAATGATGTGGTTCATGACACGGAGTAAGTTACTGTTGTTGTTTTTTTTCCTAAAGTCTTTCACCGGTAGTTTCTTATTTTACAGAGACTTTGTAATTTGGCATAAGCAGCGATTGTCCAACTCTCAGCTTCATAAAAGCTTGAACACAAAGATGCAACATGGAGTTATAATAGAATATTTTTGAATATGTCCTCCCGAACATGATAATTTAACTGTTTTTAAAAAATACTATAATTTGTGGTGCAAATTTTTGAAAATGTATCTTAGTGATCAATTACTGTAAGACTTTTAATATGTCAAAAATAATGTAAAGTTGTATTTGATGTGGAAGTTACATTTTACAGAAAAAGACACTGTTCTAAGAAAATTATTGAAGAGGAGGAGGCTGCAATTGGTTTTCAAGTCTCTAAAGATCTTCTGCACCAACTTAATTCAGATTGTTTTGAGACAATAGAGCAGCCAAGCTGATGTGTGTTGTGTGGCAGTCGGTGGCAGGAGGTGATTGTTCACCTGCTCGTGTTCCAGGCTCTAATGGAATGAGAATGGGGAGAAATGAGAGGATCATGTCAGCAGTCTGTCAGTTAATCCATTAAACAAAGATGGAAATGTCAGTAGCTTATCTGCCAGGAGGTATGAATCACTTGTCTGCCTGTCTGGAGAGAATCAGAATAGAGCAAACTGGTTTACCAGACCATCTGCCCAGGGGTGCTGCCCTGGAACGGGAACAGTCTGTGGTCTGATGGGTTCCGGAATGGCAACCTGCCTTGTGTTCTCAAATGGCATTGTAAGGAAAGCAAGGAAGAAGACATCCAAATGCAAGACAGAATTGTCTGATATTTTAAAACAAAATGCTTGTGATTCAAAGAAGTATCTTTAATTTATAATGCTATAGTAATAGTTTAAAAAAAAAAAAGTAAATTGGGGATTTTGTATTCCAACATGTACAGTTAGGTACATGATAGCACAGGAAAGCCACTGAGAGGAAATTTTGTATGAATTAAAAAAAATCCATCTAATTCTTGATATTTAACGCTTCTTGAAGGAATTTGGATTCTGATATTTTGTCTAATATCCTAATAATAATTCTAATAACTCCTTATTAGGGATGAAAAGAAAGCAAGCTGAGGCATTTAAATTTTACATTTTAAAAAGTGGTAACTTTGTAAGTATTCAAACTTTGTGTGAAGTATTCTGCAAGAATTCTGAGATTTTGTTAGGCTTTATATCTGCCATAGAATCCATAACACTTTTCATCTTAAAAAATGAAATAGGTATCTTCTGTATATGAGGATATGTAGGTGATAATCAGATCATTTCAGTATTCAGCTGTATGAAATAATTATTATATGGAGCGCAGTTATCACTGCTCATTATTGCAGATTTGAAATGCTCTACTCTTTTTTTTTTTCTGATAAATTCCAGCTTGTCAACCTTTTTTCCTTTCTTTTCAAGTGAGTATGTCAGAATCTGCTGCAAGACAGTATTCCAACCTTTGATAAAGATGGTTATTTTACAGTTTGTCAAAAAGAGCCACACAGGATCAGAGTAGAAATGCTCCCTTGTGTTAATAGCATCTCACCTTTGGATACCTGTAATTTACATAAATATCATAAATTTCAGACCCTATAGAATATTTTTTTTCCTGTAGCATTTTTTTCCACAGAATGTCATGAAGCCTTAGTCAAATGCTTTTCCTTCTGCCTTTTATGTCAACCCAGTTACTTTGATTAAGCAAACCTGTACTCAGAAAAAAAGTGCTGTTTGAGATTTATTTCTCCTAAAGCTGTTTTGGGTCTCATTAGTAATTCCAGTATCCCTAGTTCTGAACTGATTGTATTTTTTGTCTTCCAATTTTTGACTTTCCCCAGGTTTGGGTGAAAGTGACCTGCATATATTTGCATGGCTGTTCTTTTTCATTCTTTAAAAAATGCTTCATCTTTATAACAGAAAAACTGTCAAAGGCTGTTGTAATTAAACTTAAAAAAAAAAAAAAAAGAGAGAGAGAGACAGGAGGTCAGTTCAGTGAAGAATGAACTTAAGAGAAACATCAGGATCAGAAAATAAATAAATGTACATTTAAGATATACCATTATTGACATTTCTGTGCTAATGGGAACCTCAGCCTCCCATCTTTCTTTCTACATTCCTTTAGTGTATCCAATATCAGGTATTTACAGTGTCAATTTAATTGTATGTTGAAGATGTGTGTGTGTGTTTAACTTTTTTATTACATGTTCAGAAATGTATAAGTAATTTTAGAGGAGAGTTTAATTTTCTGTGACTACTGTTTCTCAGACTTTGTCTTTAATTTATCAATTATTTCCTTTATGAATGCCATAGTCCAAGGAAGCAGAAACGTAGATGTTCATACTGTGCATGTGTAGATAGGAGTGTTTGTCATCAGAATAGCTTTGATCAAAATAGTATCTATTGCATAAAAAAGAAAAGTGTCTTTTTTAGGAAAAATCCAGAACATTTGATTATATAGATAGTGAAGTGAATTTGTGTAAGTGGTGGCAGAATTTGTTCAGTATTCTATTAAAAATATGTAAGGGTAATGAAAGATACCACAGACCAGCAGCAGAATGCTGGAAGAAGTTTGGCCATGTGTGTGCTTATTGATGCTTGAAGACATCTTTCTTATGAAATATTTCTCTGTTACACATTGCGTGGCTCTGTGGTTCAGTATCTGTATTTTTAAGGGATTCCATATTAAAATATACAAGTCACTTCATCAGCTCAGATCTTATTTATTTCTTTAAAAATGTTCTCTAAAAAACTAAAAAACACCCTCCTTACATGACTAATAACTAGAAAGAATTACACAACCAATTGTCCTAAAATTCTGCTATTGATTTTATATGATTCTGTATACCTTTTGTGTGTGTGTGTGAGATTTGTTCCGTGTTCTGTACTGTTAATGCACCTTTTTTATTTTGAAACCAGGTGTGGTTTTGTGTTGAATATTAGTAAAGGCGTAATCATTTCTTGTTCTTTTTGGTCACAGAAACTGTATGAAAGTAAAGGGACTATTTCTTGCACTTGTTTAAATGTTAATAGCCTTTTCAAGTAACAAACGAGCTTCAAGCTAAGACTTGCAGATGTTGAAAACTAGGTCATCTTGTTTATGCACAAACTATGCTTTCTGTGCTGCAAAACAGGTCTGAAAAAAGGATTAGGCAAGTCAATGAAGTGTGAGGATATACTTATTGTATCGACTACTGACTCACTATTATTTTTTTTATTGGTTATTCATCTATTCTGTTTTGTACTTGCTTGGATTTATTTAAACAACTGGACTCCGGACAAGTGAATTCTAAGAAGATTCTTCACTGCAACTGTAGCCTGAAGAATCAAAGCAAGATCATTATGTATCCAGGAATTATATAGTTCAATAATGTGGCCGTCTGTGTAGCGTAACTCTATACAGGACTGGACATTATGGAGAAACTAGAATAATTCTTGATTAAATAGTCATAATTTTTTTAAAACATGAGATTCATTTGAAATGTAGTGACATAAAACTGTTTCCTTCTTTAAGCCCCATTCCATTTGCTGGAGCCTTGTTCCTGGTATATACTGATAGTTCCCGTCTTCACTGCAAACCCTCACTTTCAAAGCATTGCTCAGAAATATGAGGCTACATGGTGAAATGCTGACATTACAACTGGCTATATAAAGACAGTGAAAATCATGTTCAGTGTCATGGCAGCAGTTTGTGCTTTTGTTTTTTAGATGTAGATTTAATGTATCATATGATGACAGAGGGTAAAAATTCCAGGTACGCATGTGAAAAACTAGGGCAAAGGCTCAAAAGTCATAGTGAGATTTTTGAAGATTTTATTCAAAGTGCCTCAGTCCTGTCTATGCTGACTGATTGTTCACAGCCAGTATCCAATCAGTGAATCAATTCTGCTGTGTTAAAAGATTTAATGTCTGTACTTTGGCCATGCTAAAACATTTGTAGAACCTCCCTGTAAAGGGGACACTATGACAAAGAGTCACATAAAGAGTGACATTGTCACCCTTCTCATTATAGCACTATTTGTAGTTCAGTTTTGTATTCTGTTTCCTCAACCTCTTGCCTCTTTATGACAACAATAAAAAGATAACACGATCTAAGGAAGTTTTGCCACTTTTCAGTGGTGCTTGGTCAACTTGGTAAAGATAATAGAGCAAGGAAAAGTTTTATTTATCCCTGTCTCGTTTCTACATTTCTGTTGAATCTCATGGATTGCTATTCTTAATACGCCCACATTTCCAGCTTCGTTCGGAACCAACGTGCAAAGTAGCATGGGAAGTGAAAGAGAGAAGGTGGTTAGTAGCTTAAGCTTGTGGGGTGATAGAACTGGAGGAAGATGCTTTTATTTTCATTAAGGCATTGCTTCACTTGAACGATTATTTAGGGGATTTGTGGAGATTAAGAATGTTCTGTTTTTCAATAGGTAACTAGGTTTTCAACAAAATTTCTTCATGGCAGGTGGCTACCTCCTTTAAAAGTAAATACTTAAGAATGATCTATCTGAAATTCCTGTTTTTGTCAGTGTAAGCAACACTGTAGTAGCTAGGAAGTTAACATTCCCGATAACATTGCTTTCACTTTTCTTTTTGGACTGGACTCTCTGACTTGACTACACAGTCTGCTGTGCATGTTGAATCTTACTCTTCTTCCCTCCATCGTGAGGGAAGAAATAATACATCCTAGTTATTTTGTTCATTGTGTCTTTAAAGATCAAGGCATTCTACAGAGAAAATCAATATCACTACTGGTAACTCCACTTTACAGAAATTTGTTCCTGTATTGTAAAGGAAATAAGGTGGGAGTACAACTCAACCTGTTTTCCCTTCCTTTCCTTAATTTCTTGGACGTATTGACTCATAGTTTAAAGCTTCAGGCAAAGGGTACATTTAGCAACACACTGACCCAACCGTACAGGGATTAAAACGGCTTTTGATCATTGTAGGCATTTTACAGAAGTTTTAGCCTGTAATGTTTTTATTTATTTATGTTTAAATCTCAGCTGCATCACCTCATTAATTATGCAATGCAATATATATAAAAGCTGTAAGTAACTGGATAGGATGTGTAAAGGGGGATGGTAATCTCTAAGTTATAAAAATGATTACACAGAAGATGATCCTGATTGTGTCTGTATTACTTACCATGGTAGAAGATTGGATTTGTGGGTATAGGTGATATGTTTGCATGAAACAATTAGTACAGTAGCATTTGGATGACCAAATGACAAGCCTCTTTTTAGATCTGAGATGGAAATAATGGACTTCAAAACTAAATACAGTTGAGAATAATTGGTCTCAGATTATATGAAAAAAAGAGGTAGCTGACTTCTGCGGAGTGAACAGGATATAAGCAGGGCAAGGAGGTGACAAGGTGTTCATTTACTTGGGTAAAGAAAGTGACAGGTAAATTACAGCCTGTGGAACAAGAACATCTTCCATCAGTGGCATTAGAAAAGTTAGAAATAACCTAACTTGACCTTCAAATTCTGTTTGCAGCATTACAAAGGAAGGAAAACAAAATGGAATACAACTTAGTGAATGATTTACTCAATTTGTAATGTGCATAAAAGTGATATATATGAGAAGCACTGAAGCTACAGTACTATTATAGTGCAATTTTAAAATCATCCTCTTCAGAGGAGGCTTTCAGTTTTTGTGTATCAAACATCTTTACATGTCTTTCATGTTAATTTTTTGCAAATAAACAAGAATGTTGAGTGTTTTTTTTTAAACTATTTTTGAAAAGATGTTCTGAATGGCATTTGTGATTTTGTTTTAAAGACTATATGTATCTTGCATATATGTACCATATACGTTTATATACTTTTGTTTGAGTTTTATACCACTTCTTCTTAAAAGAATTGCAAAACTTTTTTTTTTTCTAAACAGTTTGCTGGCGAGTGACCTGCTGTTTCTGTAGCTCATGAGTTTTAAAATTTACTGAGACTGCTTTCTCTCTTGTTCAGAATTCATCTGATTTATATACTTGCTTATTTCCTTACCTTAAATTTGCTTATTTTTATACCACTGGCAAAAGGAAGAAAAGAGATAGTGCACTGGAGATGGGGCATAGGTATTTTTGGAGTTATTTCTCTTATTTTGATTCATATAAAACTGAACTCACTACCTGTTTGCCATGGCAACTGGCTCTTGATAAACCTGTTGCCTTATCAATGTGAGTCATTCTTGGCAGATACAGGCTGGCTCCTTCTAAACAGTGTGCAGTGCAACTTTCCTTATACTTTCTAGTGGATGAGCATGAGGTGATACGTGATCACAAATAGATTGCAAGAAGAAGAAAAGAATCCCCAAATTCTGGTAACAGGTTTAAGGTATTTTGGATATGGGAAAACATTTGTAGAACCTCCTTGTAAAGGAAACATCATTGTAATCTTCTCAGAATAGTAATACCGAATCCTTGTATAGTAAGTTCTCTAAATTTTATTTCATTTATGTATACATAAGATGTTAGTAATAAGGAAAGGCAAAGTTATAGATAACATAAACTAATTTCATTTGTCATTCAGTATCATTAATATTTTTAAAATGTTATGTGTGTTCAGGTATCACACCAAAGTCAGTTTGGAATGTCATGGCTGGTACTGAGATTTGGTAGGTATTTTGACAAGTTAGACCTCATGTCTAGAATTCAGATTTGCAGACAGCCCCTGAGGTAGTGAACTGAACCAATACCTTGGAAGTAATTTCCCTGAATGATTCTTTTTTCAAAAGCCACATCTTAATTTTTAAATCAAACTTTAATCAAACTTCCATTTCTGCCGTTGTTTAAGTGAAATTACACAGCGCCTCGTGGTATAAGTAGCTTGTCAAGTACTACAGAAGCAATCTAGATGGATTATACTAATAAATTATAGAATTAACCTATGATTGCATTTTTTAAATGTGACTGACCACTCTGAAGTTCAATATTTAGTTACTGGAAACTACTCAGTAGTAATTCCAATATGCTGGGAATATTTGGTAGTCACATAAACATGGAAAAGTTCAAAGCTTGAGATTACACTACTTTGGTGTCTGCTGCTTTGAGAATGGGTTATGGTAGATCTGAAATTCCAAAAACCCCCAAAGCATGTATGATTATTCTAGGGACTTTTTTTTTTGATTGTTCTTTATTGATGTTACTTATATTTTTGCAAGTTCAGTATATTGCATTTTTTTCATACAAAAAATCTTACTGTCTACTCTTAGGCACATAATGCACAAACCAAGATACTAATATATGTCTGTTAAAATTTTTATAGATGTTAAAAAGCAGTGTATTGCAGTGTTTCCCCACAAGATGGCAGAATATGTTTAGCATATGTGAGCTTAAACCCAGCATTTGCCTAATTTTGCTTTTTAGGGATGAAACTTTAATGTTTTGTTAAAGCAAGGGAGCTCTGCCTGGCTGTTTGGTACGTGTATATTGGGAAATAGTGCCAATGGGGAGCACCTCCCAATTCGTGTGTCTGAGCCCAGAGCTTTCTGTGTTTTTCATGAAGAATTGATTAAAAACTCTTGTAGCCTTCTCTGCTAACCATTTGGAAAATAAAATTCTTTCTACAAATGCTGTAGTAAAGAATGGAAGAATATCAGGGAACACAGATTCTTAAATACTTTTGACCTTCAGAAGAGGAATTCCAGGTATTGCTTGTGTTCATGTTCTTCATTTCTGAGAGCATTACTTAATTTCTGGCAGGAACATCTTATCTGTATATGACCTTTCCCACGCATGGGAAAACCAGTAAATGTAAATGCCTCCATAGGAGCTCGTGGAATGCAGTAACCCCTTCCTACTTAGGGAAATGGAGAACCAACTCAGTTGAGCTGCACAAGCTCTGGCTGAAGATAAATTGCCTGCGATAACAAATCCAAACTGCAAGGCTGTGTACAATTCTGTGACTTGCTTTTCAGTCCTCATCTTCTAACTAATTCTGTCAGAGGACCTGTTGAACACACAAAATTCTTGCCAGTCTGCTGCTCAGGATTCTTTCCTGGGAAAAGCGGTTGTGCTGGGGAGAAAGGAGATGGGCCATGTGTCCTGCTCACTGAAAATGAGGTTTAGGGAGAGACACACACATGGATCCGATAGTCGTGAAGCGCTACCAAATGTACTCCCAGCCTGAAGGATGAACTGGATCAATGAGGTGAGGAAGAGGAGCTCTGCTCCCCTTCTGCTTAGGCTGACTTCTGTCTTGTGCCTAGATGCACTTTGTGTATGTACTTTCATAATTTATACTGTTTACATATTCCTTTCTCTGGACAGCAGCACAATAATTGGGTAGCTCTCTTTGTTTTTTGTTGGCTGATCTTTAGAGCCTTTAAAAAGGCAAAGTGCTGCAAGCTGTACGCTACCTACTGCAGACAAGCAGTATTTACTAATCTGTTTGCGTTTCCAGTGGAATAAAAGCAGTATGCAGTAACAAGTGCACCGTTCATGAAGTGTGCTTTTGTGAAGCCTACATTTTGGGCTTGTTGCATATGAAGCATCCCTTTTATGTCCAGCGTGCCTTTTGAGGAATTTGAAACAATTACATTCATGCCAAATTTCCAGGCGCAGTTGTTTTGTTCCTTCATTTTCGTGAGGGGAATACGCGGCGCGCGTTGACGCCAGCCAGGTGGCGCGAGGCGTTCTGCCTGGTCGCCGCCGTTGCGGGGGCAGGCAGGTGCTGCTGTCCTGTCACCATGGCTACGTACAGCCCTGCGGGAGGGCTCTGGGGAGACCGTGGTAATTCCCGAGCTGGGAACGGGCTTGTAGGTATGTTTGGTGTGAGGTATTTCATATGGATTGCACTTTATTATAAGCCTACTTTGTCACTTGAGTGTGTGCTACTAGGGATGCTGAAATTGCAACAAGAATACATCACTGCAGCTACAACAGCCTCTGCAGTGGCTGCTCCCATTTACCTTTTAAAACCTACATGGGTTAGAAGAAGTTATAAGGTGCCTGGCAAACAAAAACTGTCACCTTTCTCATGTGAAAAGGGCCCTATAGGGTTTCTGTGGTTAAATGTGGTTTGACCTTATTTTGTCATACCTGAAAAATGTAGTTGCATCATATTTGGCCTCAGATTCAGTGGTGGCTGAAGGTGGAGCCTTGCCTTGCAGGTGGAGCCTTGCAGGTGGATTGTCTGCGTTTTCCCTCTTGGTGCCTTTCTTCTCTGGCCTAACTGAGCATTGCGTTGTTTAAACTCCTGAAATCTGCCAGGACTACAGCTGGAGCTGGTCTTGCTGCAAGATACTTGTCATTGGAGTTCGACTCCTGCTAGTGCAGCCAGGGTCGCATTGTTTGCAGTAGCACGTGTGAAGTACTCTGCTGCTGCAGAAAGGAGTACATATGAGTAAGGAGAGAGAGACTTAGGAGTGTGAAAGACTCCCTAAATGACACCAACTGAAACTGGTAAAGGGCTGTGAAGGGGACACAACAAGCAAAATGAAAGCTGGCTTGTAGTTCAGTAGGTTTTTTGTTTGTTTGTTTTCATGTCAGAAATCTTACTGTAAGGAGTGTGCAGCTATCAGTGTATGTCTACAGGTAAGACTGTAGCTGAGTTATGGAAAAGAGTTTCTAATCTATAATGTTATAAATATTATTCGGTGCAGCAGTGCCTTATGGCCAGCCAAGAACGTTGTAGGGCAGTAGCAAGGTCTGACTCAGATATCCTAGTGTGGGCAGACAGGGAGGAAGACTGTATGAGGAGAGTCAAGATGAAAACAAGCCCCGACTTTTTAATTAATTAAAGATAAATGACTGAATGGATGACAAGTCTGTAGCTAGCACTCCCTTGAGGTTTTGCTCTAAGAGGACACGATGAGGGAATGAAGTTACCACATGGATTGTCGTTTTCCAAGGGAAGAGACTCCATACACAATGTTTCTGATGCCGTGGAGCGGTGCAGCCTCAGCAAGCTGCAGAGAACAGTTGGCCTCCTTTGTACTCCAAATGCAGCAGTTCCGTCAGTCTGCAATTTGCTCCTAATGATTGAGGAACAGAAAGAAAGAGGCAGTGACCTGGAAAATACAGAAATACCATTTTACTGTAAAATATTTACAATCTCTAGCTTCTCCCACACCAATATTGCAGTAGGAGCATCCAGGCTTCAGAACTGTGTTTTGTCTTCAAAAAATTATCAGTGAAATATTCTTCTTTGAAATGCAAGGAGTATGCATTACATACTTGCATATGTACAGTCAATAACGTAGGAGTCATAGTTAGAACAAAAAATACATGCTTGCAAAAATTGCTTTTAAAATTTCCTAGCCCAGTCACCACATTGCACTCCCTGCTCCATTGACCTCTAAACAATGTAATACACCTTATTAAAAAGTTGGTTGTTCTGGGCAATTTTTGTAAGACTAGCAATATTATAGGGATAGCAATAACATATATTATGTTTTAGCTCTTTACTGGGTTTTAGCATTTCTTCATGTATGTTGGTTATGAAGACACGTAAGGTTCCAGCACCAGAGTCCTGCTGAGTCCCCATCAGGGCGAACAAATGGCCTGTCAGCACGCTGGGTCTGGGCCCTTCCCGTAGGCAGAGGGTGCTGCGAAGCCCTCTTCCAACTGCATCTTCCAACGGCCGTGGTCAGCAGGAGGGATGTCGCTTCATGCCCATGCTTGGAACTCCTAATTCTCTTGAATACCAGCAACCTGGGAAGCCACAGAATCCAGGTAGTTCTAATGCAAATGCTGACTTTTCTTATTTCCTGTTGCACAACTGAAATAAAGCAGGGAAATTTTTCTCCTTCTTGAAAAGAGTCAAGAAGAGATATGTGCCAAATGAAATAGTTATGGGTACATATGTCCACAAAATGTAACTGAAAATATACCTGCAAATTAAGCAGATAAAAATACAGACTTTGGGTTAAGATCCTGCCTTATGAAATGAAGATAAAAATGGTAAAATAAAAGTCATTGCTTGCCCTCATTTCTGTACAAACTCTGCAACACATAAATTAAGGATGTGTCTGGTGCAGATGGGAGATGTTAGTAACATCCCTGCAACACAGCACACAATCATGGAAGTGGCATATGCTGTGCCAGTTTTGTCCCTCATCGCTTTCGCAGTATTAAAAGAATATGCTGTTCCCTGGTGCCTTGAGTTGCAGTAGCAAAATCCAGTCTGAAGAATAAGTGCTACCTATGATACGTGTTACGCCTGTTGGGATCTGATGGTGCCAGTTAAAGCTATGACCCTTTTTTTTTTAATTCTGTATCTTATTGTGCTTATGCCTTTCATGTAATATTCCTTAGTCAAAGCAGAGAGAATTTATACAGCTTTCTTGTTACATACTTTCGCAAGCTTCTCGGATCTTCCTCTGCTTATTTGCATGAAGAGGTAGGATAAGGCTGCTAGTGTTCAACAGAAACAAAAAGCTGTTATTTTTTCTGGGTCAATCAATTTCCTTCCTTAGATCTGAGCTGGGATCTCTGAAGTGTGTACCAGAGCTCAGAGCTTCCTGCCGAGTTGTAAAATTAGGCCCATCACTGTCTTCCTCATGTAATAGCAACAAGAGAAGAAATATGATTAAATGTAAATTTTTGGTGGCTGTTGAACTGAGTCAGTCAGTTCCAGTTCTCTGGGAACGATATTTGGAATGCAACCACTTACAGTTTGTCTGACATATAATTATATATGTATATTTGAATATAGCTACTCTTACATGGTTTGCTTTTGGCTTGCTGGATGGGATGGCACTGTGCTGGGTGCATGGAGCAGGCCGGAGGGCCTCCTTGCTCTAGGATGGCTGATTTCACCCGTTGAGGCTGTGCGGGGGCTTCTGGCTCTCCCTCAGCGTGAGGCCGAGCGCTGCCCTGTGGAGGCAGGAGGCTGATGGGGCACGCTGGGATCTGTGTACAGGCTATGGAAGTTTCGCAATTAGGAATAAATAACCTGTTTTTCGAATGCTCATGAGATGCTTGTAATTGTATAAGATAGGAGGAATTCAATATAGTACATGATTTTATATGTTTCAGATAAGAACAGAGACTACCTTTTAGGGCTGGTGCCATTTTGCCTTTTTCCCCGAATATAGGTTATGTAGAAAGCATTAAATGGCTTTTATTGCACAGGAAATGTAGTTGAAGTGTGCAATGCTTGGGAACGGATGCCTGCTTTACTGCTATAAATTGTTCATGATATGTCTTTTCTAATATGCATCAAACATAGCACTTGCTGCAGAGATGCATGTGATTTGTCCTCTCTCTTGAGAGATGGTAATTGGCTTCACTTTACGTAGGCTGTTGCAATACAATTTATTTTCTTAGCTTCACTGAGGTTCATGTTGCAGCATATTCTCTTCCAGGAGGGTGAAGTATTTAATTTGTTAAGTGGTGGAGAATACGTATTGCTTTACAGAGACGAAGCGTAGCTCTGCTCTGAGGTGTTGGGTGGAAACAGGTCAAAACACTTTCCCATCCCCCTCTGGAAACCTTATCCTTTCTGGATAGCAAATTGTACAGGAACTAATCATGGTCTTTTAGAAGGCATCCATTATAGCTAGCTCTGCAATTTGAACAAATGTGTGTTTCTATTCGCTGTGTTTATAATGAGTATTGCTGTGGTGTTCATCCTCGGACACGTGGTATTTTTTCTCTGCTGTGAGTGTATAACAAAGATTCTTCAAGCAGGCAACAAAGAGAAAATAATGAAAACATATTTTAAATGTATTTTTTTTCTTAGTTCATTGACCCGTTTGCCTGCTCAGATTTCTTTGAAATGTAGGAGTAATAATGGTATAATGTTTGAATCTTAAACATTAGGGTTGAGCTCTGAGGGCTCTACTGTTTATTATTAGTTGCCATCATAATTTAACTTTCTAAATGATTGGTTTATATATATATTTAATAAATATAAGTACAGTCTGCAATTCATAATGTATCTGAAGAAATGTTGAGTGCTTACAACTTCCATTAATGGATGAATGAATTGCACAAAGAGTATACTTGGCTACTGGGAAACATAACTTGCCATGACATCCTTGTCATGGTTTCTGTGGCCAGTCTGCCCTTTCTTGGAGGAAGTGGGTCTTTTTTGGTGCCATGTACTGAGCTTTCCTCCTCTGGTAAAATTACTTCGATGCTGAATTAGCCACAGTTAATTCTGCAAACTCATTACTCTTTCATGACTGTGCACGTTAGTGCTGCTGCATTAGCTTGTGCAAGGCACGGGGGCTGCCGGGAACATGTGCTTGGGAGCAGCAGTAAACTGCTGCCCTATGAATTGATTTGCAGTGAACTGAATAAGAATGTCTCTGTTCTGGACATCTGCGTGGAAATATTTTAATCTAGAAAATCATTAGAGAAACAGGAAGTAACAAACATATACCAAAAGAATGACCTAGCTCAACTGTCAGCATTCCTAATGTTCTCATTTTGGCAACTGGAGCTGAAGAAGAGGCGTAAGACATACAGAAGGCATTTTGTCTGTGTCCGAACCCCTTGAAAATGCAATTGTTTGTGGACAGTACAGGCTTACAGTGAGGATTTTGGTACCCAGTAAGGAATCCTCCTTTTCTCTCTGGAAAATACGGAGAAGGACTAGGAGTATAAGGCAATAGGAATATTGTATAATGATGCTTGACTGGAATAACCATCTTCACTGGCTTTCCTAAAAGGACAGAGGGAGTTTTTCAAATGTCAATGTTGTTCAGATGGTCTGGCAGCACAGGAGGCGTGTGTGTAATGTAGAAAAGAAATTGTAGAAATTCCTTCCTTTGGTAGGAGCAACATGGCTAACTCAGTATAGCAGAAACTGAACAGTGTCTTCATGGGGTTGTGAGGTTATCCAGGGCTGCCTTTATTTTTTTTTTCTTTCCAAACAAGCAGAGAGACAAAGGAAATAAATACAATAAAAAATGAAATATTTATTTTTTGGCTCATATGTTATATCATTTATGTTGTTTATAGTAATAACAATTCCTGCATGCATTTCACTAACACGTTACAAGTCAAAAGCATTAGTAAAAGAAAGAGTCTACATTTAACATACACAGCTTGTGTATGAAACAGAAAATGTCCTGATGTCTTTCATTATACAAATGTGCCATTTTATTCTTGGGAAATAGTGTTGATTCTATTTGTACGAGTCTAGTGTAGCTTGATTCAAAAAGAATAAGAATATGTAAACAGACACTGCAAAATAGCAAGGATTTATGGACATTAAGACTATCTTGGAACTTCTGATGCAAACAGTACTAGAAATTCAAACATTTCCCTAATACTTTCCTTGCTATGCCCAGATACCAGATATAACTATTTGGAAACAGTAAGCTGGGTTCCAGGTTTACACAAATTACCTCACATTGCAATATCTGCAAATATAATATTAAAACAAGACAGCCTACAAATACTCGCTTTTTTTTTTCCCTCGTGTGATGATGTCAGTTTGAGATTACTGTGGTCAAAAAATAAGCTAAGTGTACGAGAAAACAAATTTAAGAATCTGTGATCTAAATTTCAAAACACTTTTCTTATATACAAAACTGTTGCCAAATAATATTTCTTTACATTATTTATATAGGCTAATCACATTTTCAACGGGTTAAACAGTTTGCAGTAGGGCCTGTACAGTTTGATTCTACACCACTTCAAATTTGAAATGCAAAACTAAAGAAGCTCATAAATAGCTGCAAACTATTGCTTAATGATTTGAAAGAATGAGGTCTGGCTGGACAACTTGATTCACTTCACCACTGACATATGGTTTCCTATAGTGGAGACTGTGGACAGTGGAAGAAGCAAGATAGAGCAGCAAAAGCATTGACATGCATCCATGATACTCTCCAAACTATCTATAGCGGTACAGAATGCCACATATGTCTTGTTGAACTCTTTCCAATTATTCATACTATGGTACATATTTGATGCAATTCACTGGCAAAGCTGTTTTATCTCCGTGCTCAAATATGCACAACAGTATATAATGAATATTTACATAACAAAGGCTATTTAGCTGATTCACTGGATGTTGGCCTGAATGAGAGAAGACAGACTAAAGAATAGTCCAGGCAGAAAGGGGAGCTGTGAAAAAAATAAAAAGAGTCTTCAGATACATTTTGGTGAAGCTATTTTTCCAGTGCAGAAACGACATTTTGTTTTATCTGTGCATATTTTAACAAAAACAAGAGCTTGTTTAATGATTTGCATGAAAATAAGCCATTGCAAATTCCTGTAAGTTAGAGGAGGCTTTTCAGGCACATTATCTGGATGCACATAATCTGAATGCAGATTATGCCACACTAATAGTTGGAACGCCTCAAATTTTAGAGCAACCATGAAACATGGAAGTTTTAAAAATGTTTAGCTTTGAGCAATGTCGTATTTTTATCCATGCATGATTGACAAGTGCGGCATGTCTGTGCAAATCGCTTCTATCTGTACATTACAGAGAATCTGAGAGAATCCTGGCCCTCATACCTCTTTTCCCAACATAAATCTCATTTTACAAAAATAGTCACATAGAAGAGTAAACAACTTGTGAGTTAAAAAATGATAAATCCACTAATAACCAATTTTGTAAAAATATGACAACTGTGGTGCTTGAATTATTACAAACAGTGGATAGAAGTATTTCTCTAAATGTTTTGCAGTATGTGAAACACAGCACAGTTCTGCACACGTCATACTCTGTGTCCTCTGTGAAGCCACAATATCCTTCATTCTCAGCAATGTCAGCTGTAGCTAGAACAGTAACCCCTTGTCAAGGTGGTTACTCTGTTTCACAGATTCACAGATTGATGATGAAGGTTCTGTTTTGTTATAGGCACTGACCTTAAGTATATATATATTTAATGTATATATACACACGCGCGCACGCACACACATACACACAGATATGTAAAAACTGTCAGTTTGGCATAAACCTCCTACAGGAGTCCTGGTGACACCTCACGTTCAAAGACTGTAAACAAGTTGTCCCACAGGCAGAATTTTTAGATCTTTATTTTTTGTTTTCCCTGACACCTTTACCCTTATAATTCTTTTCTGCTTTGTCTTTTTCATATTTTTCCTTTTCTGGCTTTGTTACACTGTCATAAGAAGGTGGTGAAGTTGTAGAGGAGCTCTCTTCTGTTTTGTCTGGAGTGGAGTTCTCATTTAGTTTATCAATGGTTATCTCTTTTATAACTGGTCCATCTCCTTCTTTGTTTTTATTTCTATTATATATACTAGACACTTTTTTAACTTTTTGTTTTAAAAGGTAACACCTGTAGGCACGCTGAATGATGACAGCAGACACCTCCTCCTGTTTTCGTTTTAGTGTGGTTGTAATCGGTTCGTAGGAGACTTTGGAAGGGTTGGCTGCCATAAACCGATCTTCCATCTGTATTCTGAGGGCATCCATCTCTCCGCTCTCCCCCAGCACACGCTTTGTGAAAGCAAACAAGATGTCAAGGCAGTGAATTCTGTCCCCACTTACCATGGGCAGATCCATTGCAATAAGCTGGACTTTGTTTGGCTTTGCTATGAGCAGAGGAGGATCTAGTGAAGCTGCAAAATCTGAGAGTTTACTGTATTCTATGAACTGTGTTGCATCTGGATCAAATTTCTCCCAGACCTCATAGAACATCTCAAAGTCATCCTCGCTCAAGGGCTCAGCACTTTCTTCTGTAGCAACGCTGAAGTTCTCCAGAATCACAGCAATGTACATGTTCACCACCACCAGAAACGATATGATAATGTAGCTGACAAAGAAGAAGATCCCAACAGAGGGGTTGCCGCAGTCTCCTTTCACAGAGCTGCCCGGATGATCTTTATGAGGGTCACAGTCTGGTTCCCCACTGTTGAGAATAGGAGCTAACAAACCATCCCAGCCAGCAGATGTGGTAATTTGGAAGAGACAGATCATGCTGTTGCCAAAGGTTTCAAAATTGAACATGTCATCGATGCCAACTTCCCTCTTGACATAGGCAAAGTTGGACATTCCAAAAATGGCATAGATAAACATGACCAGGAAGAGCAGGAGGCCAATGTTGAACAAAGCGGGAAGAGACATCATCAAAGCAAAGAGCAGAGTGCGGATGCCCTTCGCGCCCTTAATGAGACGCAGGATTCGACCTATTCTGGCAAGTCGAATGACTCTGAACAGAGTTGGGGACACAAAATATTTCTCGATCATTTCAGCTAAGAACATACCTAGAAAGAAAAAGCACAAGTATTTAAAATAAAACTTTACATTTATTAATTCATTACAAATGAAGACATTTATTTCTTGCTGTTCACAAAACAATCAATATAGGAAATCTATGTCTTTTTAGTGCTAGATATGTCAGAATTCCTAGGAAAGAAAATAACTGCAAAGCATCACACAGGTTATTATATTTTATTGAAAGGTATTAATATAGGATCATATTTTCCTTATGTTGTAATTCCAGCTAGGAAAACAAGTGAATAAAGAAGATTGCATGTAGAAAAAGTAGCTAATGTTCGTCTATCTTCTAACGAGTTATTCCTAAAAGAGCTGGAAAGAGAAGTTCCCGTTTTGGAATTATTACTTGAAGTTCAACCTACTGCCACTGTCTTTTATGAAGAATTACTGTTGGATCAATTTATGTAAATTAATGAAATGTTTATCTGAAGATCTATGCTGTATATAGCAAAAACTCTCTGGAGTGTATCAGGAAATCTTTAAGACTGGTTTTGTCACAACTTGAAGTATCTGGAACTCACAGATTGCACCTTGGGGATTTGTTAGGCTTTAGCTGGCTGAAATCTAAGTATTCAGCAAGATCTTAGTTAGCAAGAGCAATTAAAAATCTCACCTCATTCAGTGTCTGCTAATGAAAACAGATATGCAGACTAGTTTAATCTGCCACATAGATTCTTTATGTCTTTTGGTTTTAAAGATGACAGTGAAATTAGTGGGAGTGGTAAAAATCTGTATGCAACATTTTATACACTGTATGTTATAAAGAAAGAAGATCTGAATCAACGTCATAGGAAATCTATAATTGTCATGTAGGAAACATGCATGTTTCATGCAGTTAAAACGTTCTTGAAACCAATGTCTACTTCTCTTTCCATTAGCCCCTTGATAAAAAGTTTCTCTTACCTACTATGGAGAGAATTACAACGACAAAATCAAAAATATTCCAGCCTATAGTGAAGTAGTAATGACGAAGTGAAATCAACTTCAGGACAAATTCTCCAGTGAAAAGTATAATGAAAACAAGGTTAATCCGGGATAAAATTGTTTCCATTTCTTTACTCTGATCATCTGTTTCTACCATCATTGTGACCATATTAAGGCAGATAAGGATCATGATGCTGATGTCAAATACTTGTTTGGTTACAAAATCGAAGACCATGCCTTGAAATTTGTTCTGCAAAACAGGACACAGTACTGTTTATACTCTGAAAATACTCATTTTTACAAATGCCAAATGGGAAAGAAAATCCCAGCAAGACTTAGCAATTAAATGCACACCAAGACCCATTCACATTACTGCTGTTGTTACCCCTAAACCATGCTTGTTTACGTTTCAACCAGTTTAACATTCAAGCTGATCAAGAAATGAAACTCCATTTGCTGAATGGACGGAAGAGAAGCAATGCAATTTTGATAGCAATAATATTGGAAAATGGTGTTCTAGAATGAAATAGGTGATGCTATTTTGTCCTGGGCAATAGCCCTATCCAAGTAATAACTCATTTTCATCATTCTTCTTAGCTATTTCTAGAAAAATAGGCCGGCCCCAGGAGTGTCTCTCTCTCCCTTCAACTAATTGTGTTTGCTGAAGTGATATCTCATGTCTCGTGACAAGGCCAGCTGAAGTCATGTCTCAGATGTCTCCATGACCACAATATCTCAGTTTTACTTTACTTAGCTAGTTGCTTAGGACCATATGCCTATCTGTAGAAAGCCTATTTTTAACCACCTGGTGGATAATATCCTACAGGCATTGCCTTCTCCAAAAAGTGAAGGAGTTTCTTTTCACATCAGCTTCTCATTTCTTACAGCTGAAATGCTGAAATGTTAGAATAAATAACAGAATAGTTTATTATTTCAGAGACAGACTTTATTTTTGTTTAAAATTTGTTTATTTTAAACAAAATATTAAAGATGTGTTCTTTAAACAGAAAGGTTTAGGGCAGAAACTTTATCTCTCTCCAGACATATAACCTTCTCTTGTAGGCTAAAATCATATTCCAACATGATTCCAAGATTTAATATTAGGGAGATTAAAATCAAATCACTTACCACTGGCCTCGGTATAGGTTTCTGTGGTTTTTTGGACCCCAGCTTTTTCATTGCATTGTAGTATTTCTTCTGTTCTTCTGTCATAAATATATCCTGACCTCCAAAGTAAAGAAATAATACAAAACTAATTATTATCACATTCACAGCTACAATATTTAAGTTCAGTTTGGATCTCTCAAATTTAGTAATGGACCATTTATATTTGATTTATATTATAAAGTGAGAATTGTAGCTACTCATAGTTTGAGTGCTCATATAAGGAGCATTTCTAGAACATCAAAAAATAAATAAACACAGAAAAATAAACAAACAAAACCACCCTACTGGTGTCTTGCCAGGTGATGGCTGAGATTTTTGGTATCTTCGTTTTCACTTTTCCTGCATATGCCAAAAGTGGTCTATAACTAACCTTATCATATAACTTATTAGGATATGTTTAGTGGATATGAACCAGACAGGTATGTTTTATGTCTTAAACTCTGGGTTGACATTAGGTTTACAGCCTACTAGCCAAGTAGGATACCTTTTGAACTGTTCCAGAGGAAAGATTAGGGTCAAGTATGAGAGTTTTAATGATGGCAGAAAAGTCACCTTTGAACCATTCTCTGCCCCAGTGCTGGGCTATGTCAAACACACCTGACACCGTGTATAAATTAGAGATCAATAGCTTTTGTTCTGCCAGTCAGACATAAAACTGACAGGGTTTTAGTAAATGCCGCTTTTGGGGCCAAATCATATGCTTTTTACAGCGTACAAAGATTTAAAAGGATCATCCAATGTTAGTTCTATTTGGTAACTGAACATTAAGAATTACAAGGCTTAAAATATTTTAAATGCAATTATTTGCCTTTTTCATGATTTTAATTATTGTAATAAAACTGTGCATTATGAATATTATTTAATAGTATAATAAATCAATAACACAATAATATAATATTTTTAAAATGCATTTCTGTGCATTTAAAATGCAATTCCTTTGAGATCTATTGGTATTACTCTTAACCCATTGTTTAATTAGCTTTCAGTTTGTTATATGAAGACAGTGCCATACTATATCTTCATTGTCAGTAGATTATAAGATTAATTAAAACGATTGAATTTTCAAAGTTAAAAGGAAATAATAGCAAATAATACACATCTAATCAAAATAGTAACACCCATTCCCTCTTTGAATGTTCATTTCAAACTCTTAAATAATTTGATAATTATTTTGAATATATTTGTGATTTGCCCCACTTCTCTTGTGACATGATGAATGATAAAGTCAGAATCACACTCATAAATTTAACACGGACTGTGTTAAAAATGAGACTTTTTTATTCAAAGACTTGACATAGCTTTTGATTGTAACTAGCTTTATATGAAGAAGGTATTAATTCACAGTAATTAATTAATTACAGCAATATGGTGGAAATATTTGAAATACTTATCTTCTTTTTTTGTTGGTTGAAGTTGTCTATAATTACACCAATGAAAAGGTTCAAAGTAAAGAACGATCCAAATATGATAAAGATGACAAAATAAAGATACATGTACAAATTGTCCTCATACTTAGGTTGATCTTCTACCTAAAAAGTATTATAAATTGTATTACCCATGAGAATACTAGAAGTAAAAACAGTGTTTTGCACAAAACGCAAAGTTCGTAGCATAGAAGCAAAAGCGGATATGGATTTGAAAGCAGCCGTTACAGCTTACAAATTTAACAGCACAAATTTAGATAGTTTACATTGTGTTCAGTATATTTTCATATAACAGAATTCAGTCAATTCTATGATCTCACAATGAGATCATGAGAAAGCCCCGTTTTACTGATCTAAAATGAGTTCTTACCCAGTTGTGAGCAGATGCTTTCAATAAACTTCTGCTGAGAGTGTTTTGTGAAATTAATTAAGGCAAGTTTCTAAGGAGGATCTTGCTATTGTCTCATCTCTTTCAGATTCCACATCTGAACTTGTGCATCTCTGGTGCGTAATGCAGTGCAGTGTAGAAATGCTGAACCTACTGTTGCAGGGTATTATTCCAGCCAGAAAATGTGACCGTAACCAAATTTTATAGGACTAGATCAGGCATCTATGTTGTACTTTTTTTGTATCAGGTAAATATCATTTTTGTTTAGGCCTGTAATCAACCTAAACATGTAATCCCTTGAAAATTTAACAGATAATCTTCAATCTTAAAATCTACTTATACTTAAATAGCTAGATAACGTAAGTGCTTAACCTAAATAAACAATGAAAAGTGTGGTTTTTGGGTAAGCTATACACCATAAGATGACATGGTTCTTACATTTCGTGAATCAACAGCAGCATACATAATATCCATCCATCCCTTGAAAGTAGCCTGGAAATAAAATACATTTGTTTTATTTTCCTTGTAAAAATTTAGAATGTGAAAAATGAGGTCACAGCATTCGGAACTTTACTTTGAATATAGAAAAAAAAAAAGACTTTTTAATAGTAATACTTTATTTTTTGATAAATTATTATTAGCTATTCCAAAAATGATAAAATTAAGCTCTGAAGGCATCAGCAAGGGCACGGTGCATTTGGAGCTGCCGATGCTTACCCTGCGGATGTTAGGCTCAGATAAACATCAGCATTAGAAATGTTCAGGTAGAATCAACTACAGTCACTTGTGACGGCCAATTTAGCAAGTTACGGCATTGCTTGAGGGAGTCAGCAATACTGTGAGATGGCTGACCATATATCAACAGGCATTTGAATGTTTTGGCTATGGCCAAATTGCCATGGTGTTTTTGGAAATGTTTTAATTCCACATAGGTAAAAGGACTAGACTGTGTTTATAATCAATATATGGATTAGCTCTTGAGGTAATACTTTAGGTTATTTGAGGCAATAGCATTTTGAGACTGGTGAACTGTTAGGTGAGCTGTAGGTGAACATTAAAAGAACTGTGATTAATTTTCATAGAAAGTTCCTGTGGAGTCTTTGTTTAGACAGAATAATGAGTAAAAACAATCTGCCATCATTGCTTTGAATAGCTTATTCTTGTGGACATGAAACATCTGCTTTTCTGTGGAGAACCAAAGGGATCACCCTCTAGCTAAATATGTGGGTGCCTGAAAGTAACTCAAGGTTTCCAAGCTTCACAAGAGTAAAGTAAAACAGCTACAAAATTTCTGCAAGTGAACAGGAAAAGAGCATCTCCTAAGGAGACATGGGAGAGCAGACATCCCAAAGAGTCTCTTAGGGGCTGTGATTGCCAGAAATGAGTTCTGGTACTTCGGTACAGCTGCCCACTTTCACAACAGACAACTTGCACTCTGGGAGTGTTGCATCGTCCTGGATCTTGTAGTGCAATGTGGCAGAAGTTACAATTTGCTAGGAAGGTGTGCTTGGGGCGAGATCCTTCTGACTCACGTGACACTTTGCACAGCACCACTGCAAGAGGAGGATTAGTTTGAGCACTAATACAGGAGCGGGGTGTGTGGAGGGATGCTAATGGAGACATTCAGCTTACATGATACATGCCTGCAATTCACTTGATATCCGCACAGGAAAAACGGAACAAGGAAACAGTTAAAAAAAGTAAACAATGAAAAATCAAAATAAAAAGAAATAAATAAAAATGAAGAGGAAGGAAAGACTGAAAGGTTCATACTAAATAACGTTGTAATTAACATCTGGATAGATGACATGAACAACATTCAGACAAGACTTTGAGAGACTAAAAATGTTCTATATACATCTTGAGAGGCAGGTGTGGTTATAAGATGATTCCATTAAAACTCTAGTAGAAAGGTTGCAATGATTTTGGAATTTAGAAGGTTAACATCATCATTCAGTGCCACTAGTCAGCACATCTGAGCCTTCAGAGACAAATTCTTCTAGCCAGGTACTTTAGTTGGGAATAAGGTCAGCTGGGGACACTGCCCTGCTCCAGGACAGAAGGGACAAGCAGATCATTCTTGGATAACTTGGTTATATCAGAGCAATAGTAATGCTGTGAAATTTCTGACATCGCTTCAGACAACGATGTTTTGTCAAATCACAGACAAGTGATTCTGCAGAGCTGCATCAATTAAGCGCAATTGCTTGTTTGTGCTTTTGGTTAGATATTAGAAACTCCATTCCCAGTCAGGGAGCCAGTAGAGGTCTTTATGCCGCTCTCATAAATAGAAGGTACAGGTAGCACCCAGAACAAAGAAATTTCTATACCACAGTAAAATGACTAGAAGGGGAAGTAGAATTTACAGACTTACACCGTGTATGTAACAATAATGTATAGAGTGACTATATTGTGGAAAATAATAACATGATTTCTAATAATTTCTAATAATTTACAGTTTTAGATCTTCTCATACAATTCCTTTTCCTAAATCCTCTTCCAGGTCTGGGAAAACAGACCTGAACAAATACTTCTGCTGGAGACCTGCTGCATTGTTACGTTTTTAATTTTACCATCTAGCTTACAAAATAGTTTCTTAAATGAAAGTAGACATGATGAAAGTACACTTTGACCAGGCTGTTGAGAAAAGAATAATTAGCTCAGAGTACCAAAAAAGAAAAAAAAAAAAGGCCTATATTAATGGAGTATGAATGAAGAAGATGTTACAGATATGAGGTGATACCCAGAAAAAAAGTTATGTGGGAGTCATTGACAGGAGTTTCAGACTTCAGGCTGGTTGGTTTGGGTGCCCTCCGCTATTAGCAGATAACTGAGCTCAAAGGGGAGGGGGAAGGAGGGACATTTTAATAGCTACAGGGAGCTCTGTACCTTGTCCACCAAGTGAGACTCATGGAATGCATTCCTGAGGTTTACACCACTAGAAACACTAAAAAGATTTCCAGTTATAAAGATTATAATCATCATGAGACAGTATTCTCTAGCCTTAGAATGGAAATTTAGGCTAATATGATTAATGCAATTAGTAATAATAATGATATCATTAAAAAATTAATTTGGGGTAACAATCTAATAGGAGGCTTTTTAAGGATTCCATTGTGTAAGCTGTGTATCATTGCTAGGAACAAATTATTCCACTGCTTAGCAGACTTACATTGCCCATTTCTCCTAGATTTATTTGAATAGAGCAATAAGAAAATATATAAATTTACTTACTACTTGAAGCAGAGCAAGATATCCAGCTCCTACATTATCAAAATTTACTTTCACATTTTTCCATCGAGCACTTTGGTTGTTTCTTATGAGTTCCTCACATTGTGTGTAATTGTTGACATCGCTGACATCAAACATCTCATCAGTTGTGGTGTTGACACAATGATAGAACTTCCCAGCAAACAGATTTACCCCCATGATGCTGAAGATTAGCCAGAATATAAGACAAACCAGCAATACATTCATGATAGATGGAATTGCTCCTACAAGGGCATTTACAACCACCTGGTGCACAAATTGGACAAAATAAACACTTAGTTAATGAACAGCCAAAAATCAGAATACTATCAAATGCTAACCAGTATTAATATGAAATTGAGAGTTAAAATATTTCATTATAGAATTTAAGGAGAAAGCATTACTTAACGATCAATGGTGCCCACCGGTGAAATTGCAAAAAGCAAGAAATAAAACTGTATGGAAACTAAGACAATGCAAAAGTCTGAAAAAAAACAAAAACAAAAGAAAACCTGTTAGTAGCAAGATGGATTCTTAGAATTTGTGTGCTCTAGAAAAAAAAGAGAGAAATAAATGTTAAATTCCAACAATACAAATCAAAATATAGAAATAAAGAAATAAAACAGAGTAAGATTGAAGAATGGTGATGTGGAAGACTGAATTAAAATATTTTCATGTCAAATTATCATTACTCATAATTTACCGATCATTTACTGATGATTTTACTTTATGGACATACTGACACCAGTATATTCTAACATCTTCTTACAACATGATGTAATTAAACACACTTCACTTACTTTTTTAGTAACATCATCTGCTCTAAGGTTCAGTTTTAAATGGCCTTGTTGTTTCACTAAACACAAAGGTTTTAGTTTCTTTTTATTTGGCTGTATTTAGCACAACTGAGGTACTGTGTGGACAGGTGATAGTAGATCAGATGGAATGCCTTAAAAAATTGCTTTAGTTGCATACCGTGATTATTCTAAAGGAGAGCTCAGGATATAAGGACAAAAATTTTCCTCTAAGTCATATTTATTTGTGAGATTACATTAGTTTTTTTGTAGTAATTAATTTTGCATGGTTTTGAAAATATTAGTAATTTTCAAATCAGCATGTCAATCCGAAGTTTCCTAGGCTCAGTGGATGTTTTGCTTATTAGATAGTGACTTACATGCTTTTTGCAAAACAGATCATGCCAAACATAATGGTGAAGATGTGTCACAGGACGTGGTTGCTTACGACTGGTGTGGCCAGCATCAGCAGCCTGAGCCCAGCTGGAAGGAGCTAGCACTACCTGCTTGCAAACTTATCTTATGAGCAGGCCGTAAACATGCCTTGCAGCCTCTGGGTGTTTTGAGGTGAAATTGTAAAAAGAGATTTCCCAATAACATGATCCTGTTAATTTTCTGTGGGTTATTTTTACAAAGTGGCATAGTCTGTGATTTTAGCCAACAGCTGGTAGTGGTCTTTTTGTCAGACTGGCACAATATTAATAATTTTCTCAACTGGCAGGATTTAGCAATGTAGGAGGAGAGCAAAGGTGGCAGCAGATGTGTTCATACAAAGTGAAGGACCCTAGCTGAGAAAATAATTCCTCATCTCTCTCAGTTCTTGCCCTCAACTCCATTCTTATTTCATTTATCTTAATTCTAGAGCAGTCCTCCTCAGTCAGGTAGACGGGGAGACACAAGGAGGCTTTAGTTTCTGGTATATCTTCTTCACTACAAATGTTTTGTTTGCTTGCTTGTTTGTTTTCTAGCTAATCCTTTTACATCAAACCCACTGACAAACTAACTGAATAGAAGCTAGCTCCAGAAATTGGAAAAATAAAGTCCCCACTAGGCTGGAGAAGGAAAAATCATCTATTCTACAATATATTCTCCTCCTCTTCTTCAGAGGTCCACAAATCAATGGAAGAGAATTGGCATAACAAAAAACTATGCGGCATAGAACAGGCCAATTTGTTCAGCTCAAAGTCTAATCTCCAAGAAATAAAATGTACATGTGTCTTGTATATACACACATGGGAAGGTCTTTTCCCACACATTTTTGCATATCTTCCCTTTCAGGAGTTCTTCACAGGAGGCATGAGTTCTGAATGAATTTTTATATGCATATACTAATGAAGGCTTATTCATTTTATCTCACCCGCATTCCTTCAAATCGTGACAAGGCTCTTAGAGGTCTTAAAGCTCTTAATGTCCTAAGCGATTTAATGGCACCAAGTTCAGAATAGCCCAAAGCATTGGCTATTAAACTAACCAATGAGACCTGCAGAGAAACAAACAAAAAAAATTATACAAATTGTTTGCCTCTATTTCACAAGAATATTCATTCAATCTGCAGAAGGTAACAGTGACAAATGGACAAACAGCACTCTTGCTTATAGTGACATTGAAGGTTCCATCCTGCAAATTTCATACCTAGCTAGAAAGGCAAAAAGTGATATGAAGACATGTTTAAAAAAGAAACCCTTATTAAATGTCTGTTATAGCTGGATAGGACATAATGCTCACCTAGAAGCACACCTGGAGAAGGATAAAGTTTTTAGAAATATGCATGGGACAGAAGAGCCATATTTTCATTGATTCCATTAGGGTTCAAATTTCCAAGCAGTTAACTGCTGGCAATATTGTTAACACCAATAATGATTAATAATATACAAAATAATATAGAAGTTAATAAGCAATTATTGTATTAGGTCTAAATCAAACACTAAAATTGTCGTACCTACACCGGGCATCAGATATTGACAGAGATTCACACTCTGTCTATCCTTGCAGCATTTTCAACAAGCTCTTTTTTTCTAAGTATAGGAGAATCTATCTGATAGGTACTAGCAGATTCTAGCATTGTAACAGTAGCTGCTTGGTAAGTGGTAAGATCTTTTTGCATGTTATAATGGAGTTCTTATTAGGAGTAAATCCACTTCAGGGAGGGGTGATTAATTTCTGTTTCTCAAATGGAATTCATTTTAAAAGCTAATGTGAAATAATTTCATCGACTTTCTGGCAATTATGGAAACATATCCTACCTTGCTCATATTTTATTTTGGTTCCAGCAGCAAGAGCATAGAAGATGCACAAATGAACACAGGCATATTTCATTCCTTGAAAGAAACCCCCATATTTCACTCCTATACAGCAGTCTTGAGTGTTCTTCAAATAAATCAGTGTACAAAAATACATATTCACTGATATGGCTGTAAAGATTTTGCCCTTTACATGAGAGAATGGTTTCCCATGTTAATTGTATCCATAAAGAAAAAATTTTAAATCACAAACACAAGAGTTACAAGATCATTTCTCAAAAGGACAATCTTACAAGCAGATAGAGATTAGCTATTTCTTACAATTTTGCTGTGTAAATTAATCTAACTGAAAATAATATTTTAGTTCACATCACTGTATCTTTCAACAGGGTTTACATTATCAGGATGTACTGACTTACCATACGATAAGTTTTCTTTATTGCTGTAATGGATAAGTGTGTAAAGGACTTTGCTGTGGCTTATAAGCGTATTAAGAAGAAAATCTTACTCAAGTCTCTTCAGTAACAAGATATAATATTGTTTATGTCATTACAAGGCAGATTTAATGTGGTTTATTTCACCAGTGATCTGCAGTGAAAAATATTCTTTTTTATCCTTAAACACAGTTAATGTATTTCAGAGACAAGAAAACCTGGAATTATGTTTATTTTTATTAGTGTTCTGTGATTCACTCACATCAGCAAGAAACCCAGACACGAACATAAATAAATAAAAAGCAGAGAGAAGACAGCGCATTTTCTGGATTAAAAATAATGAAATATAACTATAAAAAAGTATGCCTTGCTAGGATGGTATGGTACCTCTTTTAGAACTGCAGCCACATTAATGGCCACTTCATTTTATACTTTTACTCCCAAATCAGTCTCATGTCTAGCTGTCTTTCTGAGACACAAGTTAATTAAATAGTTGTAACCGCTGTAACTTCAGTGGCACTGGGCTTTTTTGAGTTTTTAGATTCTAATTGTAAGTCATTTTTTCAGCCTAGTTTGTACCCTCTCTTTTAACCTGTTTGCAGCTTTCTTACCCAGACACTACTACTCTTCATACACTTAGCAGTTGCTTCACAGAAAAATATTTCATCTTCTGTAAACAATATGACGTTTCTTTGCAGGACAGTACAATGGCAGGCAGTAATTTGCTTGGAATTCCTTAATATATATAACACAAATTTAACACAGTTATCTCTTCTGCGCTGCTTTTGTTGTTTGAATTTTCATAGCTTGATCTTGTATCACCTGTTTTGTTAAAGATGCCATTGCTTTATATACTGGTAGATGGATTATTTCCCCCTTTTCTTTATACTTTGAGACAGCAGTAATTTTAAGATGTAAAAAAATACTGAACATGCTGGAGAGATTTTTTATTTGCATTTCCTAAAACTAGGAGTCCAAGGATATGCTAAAATGTGGACACATATGGATATTCATTGCGTTAAAAAAAAAGGGTTTTGAAACTTAGTATTGACAAATAGCCTCACTCAGAATCTGAAATCAGGGTTGTCATCTTAGCCAGATGATTGGTAATATAGTTTCAAAATGATTTTTCTCCTGTTGAGACCGTGAATTGTAAGTTACCTGCTGAGTTGGTCAGTTAACGTGATTTGATTCTAAGGCCTCTGTGATACATAGTCCTCCTCACCTGTTCTATTGATCATGTAGTTTATATGTTATGCTAGGAACCGAAATAACCACAATATTTGAAAAAAGTCGCCAAATACTTTGCCTTCTACAGAGATGGTCATGATTTTTCTTGTATTTTTGAAGACACTATTTTTATGCCTTTCCAAGTCACGCATTTTTGATCTGTCTGAGATAGATCATTGGATGCAGTTCAGAAATCTTTATGACATGATATTGTGTTAAGATATTATAACTTTTTCTAAAAATATTTTCTGAATAATTCTTACTTTATGGTATCGTACCGGCAAGTAGTCAAAATTTGTTTGTTTAGATGCAAAATTGCAAGTTATGATTCTGTTCCCTAACTGAATGACAGTCTTGCATTTCATATATTTATCATAGCACTCTGAAATACCTTTTTGGAATGAGTATCCAGTATCTTGGTATACCATATTAAGTATCCCATATTATCTTGGTATTTTAGGACATCCAATATGACTATACTGTCTAGGAAGGGAAAGTAACATCTTTCTCTGTATCTGTTTTCCCAGTGCTACAGTCTGCTCATCTTATTTCTCATAGTTCTCATTATCCACTCTTCAAGGCTGCAGTCATCTCTTATTCTTTGCATACAGCATTTACTATATTAGTATAATGTGACCCTATTCTTTTTCTGAATGTTGCTGCTGAGAAGCTAGCTCTTCTGCAAAGCTACTAAAAAGGTCGGGAGCACATTTTAATTAGATTAATCTGACAAAAAATCTTTAATAACCATGAAACACTTTTGCTCTATTTCCCAGGTAAAGAAATATTGTATAAGCCACCAATATGACCAACCTGCAAATTGTACAGTATTGTCAGTTGTGGGCCTGTTTTGCTACATTTACATTGAAATTCTAGCAGGCATGAGCGATTTGGATGTTAGGTCAGAGAATTCATTCCATTCATTCCATTCATGAAGGTCAGAGAATTCATTCCATTTACATTATTGCCCCACAGTTATTTGGCAAATATGTCATTTGTTTTAAATGCTACTTATTTCCATTTCATTTAAATGCAACTGATGAATACAAAAATTTAGAAATAAAATGTTTATACCAAATTATAGGCATACTTGATGAAGTTAAAAAGATACAGTGTAAAACAGAATCCACCTAAGATTATCTAAGATTGCTTATGGTAGCAGAAAACCACAAAAATTGATTTAACAACTAGCAAACTGACTGGCTTTTCCCCAGTCTCCTTTCCCTTAGCTTTGTATGTGGCAAAGATATCTGTGTGTGGCAATTTATAGTCATTATAGCTTACCTAGAAACCTCATGAGAGATGGCTGCTGAACAAAGGCATGAGAGCAAGAATCAAGGTACAGAATGACAGATAAGCTCTTTAGGATGTGGTTGTGCTGTGATACTTTTAAGATAGTGATATTGTAGGTCTGCTGCTGGCAGAGTTACTCTCCCTGATAGAAGAAAGACAATGTCGCTGGTTCTCCATTGCCTCTATCTCAGCTTAAGCTGCTGATGAGCTTGAACTAACTTAGCAGGTTGTGATTTTGGTGGGTAAGTCCCAGGCATGTCTGCTTGCTACAGCAGAGGAGCGGGTGGAGAGCTGGCATGGTAAGTTCTTAAACTGAGGTAGTCAGATGAACCAAGAGTCATCAGGCATCGCTGTAAACTGACAGAGCTGCAGATCGCCCCTTCCTTGTGTAATCGTTAAAATCTAATTTGGTCACAATCACTGACAGCAACTATGGCTATTTCTTACAGTGAGAACTCAGGTATGTAAGATATTAAAGGTCAAAACCCTGAAGGACCATCACCGTTTATTCTGGAACATTTTTAGAGGATGGAATTAAACAATTCGATTAACTGTAGTCTCTTCTCATGAATCACTAGTGTTCACCCACTACAGGAAGAATGTAAATAGACTCACTAACTCACACCTGGTTAATGTATCTGTTAAAGCAGTGCAGATTCTCTGCTTCTCTACAGGAAGATAGTATAAGTTCATGTCTTTCCTGCAAGCGCTGTTTGGTGGTGCTAAAGGAACTGCTGAATTTACCTTAGGCATAGAAAGACATTTTTACCACTTTCTGGAACAATGAATGTAATTCTTGTAAGGTAGAGAGTTCTGCTCCTCTTCTGTCATGCTTATATTTATAAAATTAAGAAATTTGGAGAGAAAGTTGGCAAAACAATCTGCTTTACTTATAATTCTGAGAGTTTTCTCAGGTAGCAGAATCTCTGATGCTTTACTGTTACAAAGAAACTGTGGAATATGGATCAGAATAATCTGTTTAGGTTTATGTTAAAATGGAAAAAAGAAGAAGAAATAAAACATGAGTTGTAGTTTATCTAAATTGTATCTGCTTGACATTATCCCAGCAGGGAACTTCTGTCTTCTGTGTTACCATCTTAAGAAAATCACAGATTCATCTGCTCCTCCACACTACTAATGATATTGTGGAGAGGCCTGGAGATGAATAGTGTAACTTGTCAGGTTAAAGGAAAAAAAAAGGTTTGCCACTTTGAGTAATGTGTCAATCTAGCTACACATCTGACACATTTCTGTTCTAGATGAACAAATAAAAACTATTTATGGCACTAGAATTTGTACAAACGTAAGAAATGCCATAGCTTGGGCAGAAATAAATGAGAATTTGCCTTAAAATGCTTGCTCTCAGTTCTATGGTGAGGACATCTATAGCCAGTGAACTGGGTCAGATAACGTGTGAAGGCAGGAGGCCAGAATATTCTGGGAGTAAAACCAGCTTTGATCTCTTCTGACAACATAAGCAAGGCCTTTGCACAGAAGTATATCACAGCTGGGAAGGCAGCCAAGAAACCTCTTCTCTTTTTATCATAAACCCTGCCAAGTCATAGCTGACTTAACTATTGTAGATTGTCAGTCAATTAAAATCAACTAAATTTTTATACCAAATAGCCACTGTTTTTCTCTACTTTATTAGAAAGGAGAACAGGATAGTTAGCTAGTTAATGAGGGACAAAGTTCTGAACTCAGATGAAATCTGGACTAAATGTCTCATTTTATTTGCAGAGTTGCACTGGTTATAGAAGAAACTCATTGAAGACGATGTAGGATTGTATTTTCTAAGGAGCAAGATCTTATGATGAGACTCCCAGTAAAAAGAGCATGAAAGTTTCAAAATTAGTTTTTTTTTTTTCCCCATAAACCCTTACAGTTGATTCATCATCGTTATGAAATGAGCTATAAAAACTTAACATCTTAAATATGAAGGTACTTTAAATTACACTTCCAGATAATACAGGCTATTACTAATGCAGTATAACTATGTAGTGTGAATTATTTTTCCATGTTTATTCGACTACCTAGTAATAGTTATTTCTACAATATAAAAGACTCTGGGTACTTACATCAACAATCAGGAAGTCCAGCCAGCACCAGGCATTAGTAAAATATATTTGAAAACCATATGCTACCCATTTTAAAAGCATTTCCAAAATGAAAATGTATGTAAAGACTTTATCAGCATATTCCAGCATAGTTTTGATAGTTTTGCGCTGTTCAATATATATGTCTTCAAAAGCCTGTAGAGAAAATACATTAAAATATTACTAATATTTAACAGAATATAAATGACAGAAAACAAAAGAAGGAAGGCAAAGTAATCTTTTTCCCCTTCATCATCCTCTTATTTTACTTAATTCCGATTTTTAATCATACCAGAGATTTGAATAACTTTGTGTTTGCTGTCTTGGCTGGGATTTCTCTAGTAAAATGTATTAAATATGTATCCTATTTTACTATTCAATGAGGAAGTAAACACAAAGCATCTTTTTTCTTCCGCTGTGGTACTAAGAAACTTTCACACACAGAAATCTCTTACGTAGAACCTGCTCAGAGATGTATGCTGTTTTCTAGAAAGCAGTTAGATATTACGTCTGCCTTCCATCCCTGCCAAGCTTCTATCTAAAAGCCAGGTTACAGGGCAGTGTTAATAGAGCAGTTCATACTGAAGGCGTTTGCTCCATGTTCACAGTTAGCAAAGGTCCTTCACGTTCAGATCTCTTGACTGGCATTCTGTAATTAGCAAATAATTTAATCTTGAGTAGAGCTTAAATAAAATCACACCATAAAACATTTCTGTCATAAAACAGAAGAACATCTAATAAAAGTGTGCATAACATCAAATTTGTTCAAGTTAAGGCCAAGCTTCAGCAAACAAATTATGAATCAGGGAATGCATGAGTTATGAAGTTAGAGTTCCAACCAAAACTGAAGCAAAATTAACTATTGATTTGAAAGAAGTATCTAAATATTTCCAAAATCAGCATTTTTTCCCCACTTACTAGTGCTCCACTGCTGAGGAGAATCATGAAGACAATGAAAGTCTCAAACCAGTTGTGCTCAACTATGCTATAACAGGTTTTCCTTAGATTCCACCAGATTTTTCCTTTGCCATCCTCTATACTTACTTGACAGCATGGAAATTTCTGCACACAACCTGCATTAAGTTAAGAGAAGTTAGAGTATAAAGCAAAATTATTTCAAAGCTAATAATTACTCTATCATCAACATTTTATTATCTTTTACTTATTTTATAATAACTTTTAAAATGTAACATCGGAATCCCCTTTTATAAGATGCTGATTGTCTGAATTTAGATAATAAGTAATTTGAAGTGAAAGTAGATAAAATGCTAGAAACAATGACGAGCAAACACTGTCCACAATATTTGGCCCTGCTGACCTATGACCATTCTGTTTGTTGATGGACATTTTCTCACATAAATAGTTTTTCTAGATTCCAAGGTTCATTTCAAGTTACTGAAAAGCATTTTCAGAATAGAAAAATTAGCAAAGTTTCATAATGTCTAGAGGGGACAGCGAAACTACTCAAAATCTTGTTTTCACATCTGATTTCCAGCATTCTGGACTAGGAGTATTTTCTTTCAGTTGTTGAGGTCATGAAGGTCTACCAGATTTGACAGTCTCAAAAAGATAATTATGTCTAACAGAACTACCATGTTTTTAATGTATCTCTTAAGTCAAAACTTGTACAACCTTCTGTAAAACAGGCTTCTGGTTCAAGAGATTCTTCAGGTTCAATCTCTGCTTGCTCACCCTCTCCAGGAGGAGCAATATCAACCGTACTGCCTTCAGATGAGCTGGATGCATTTAGTTTCTGAAAGTAAAGTTCCACAGAACAATTTTTTCTCATTAGAGACATATTTGGTAAAAATGACAATGAATCAAATCATGCCAGTCTCTAACTTTTGAAGAAGAATATTAGACTTATACGTATAGATACGCATTAACATAAGTAAAAGTATAGCATTAAAAATGTCTATTGCATTGTTTTGATTCCCAAGTTATCTTCTCAAAGGAAGCAGTTATATACAATTTGGCTACTAACCTGATCCATACAGAAGAGTTTTGAAATGAAGCCTCAGTAGTATTAAAAACTGGTCAACTTGCATATACCACACTCTTGAGTTCCTCGATTTATTTACTGTGCTGATTTACAAAAGGTGATCAAAGCAGCAGAACACGCCACATATATCTTCATGCCCACTACCAGAGATGTTTTCTCCCACCGTATACTATATCTTAATTTAAAAAACGTTAATTTAATGGCAGCTCTTCTGAAAACACATATTGCAAGCTCTTCCTAAATTTCTACTTTGAATTCCAATCTTCTGCATATTAAGAGAACACATGAGGATCTTTCCAACCTGAATTACTCTATCATTTTACTGCTTTCGTATACAGTCAAAAGCTATAATCCTTAGTGAGGTAAACTGCTCTTAGATCTGAAAATAGAAAGATTGGAACTTGTTTAAGTTGTCGATACTCCTTGCCTTCTTAATTGCTTTCATCCAGCATACATTCTTGTTTATTCTGAAATAGGTCTTCTAGAAAGACAGCAATAGTAAAGAAAAAATGGCAGTGAAATATGTTTTTAGACCATGCAATTCCTAGGAGCTCAGAGAAGTACCAGAATGCACTTGTAAAATAATGTAAATATACTTAAATACTTAAATAATGTAAATTGAATAGGCCTACATAAAGGGCATTTGGTCATTGATTAGGATATGATTTCAGCTAAGCAGATCTGACCATGCCGTTTAGCCTACTTGAGAGTGTTTATTGAGATTTTTTGAGGGAACGATTAATACCAATTATCTGCCACACTTAGTTTTTAATATAGTGATTTTTTGGTCGTATAAGAAGGTATTTAATCAGTGTTCAGGTGATTAAAGGAGATATTTCCCTGTCTTCTCTCTTTCAGAGAAAAAAAAAATCTCTTTCCTCAAAATACTGATTCAAATTAAAGCTAGTTAATTAATTCTTCAATTAAAACAGTGATCCCTAAGAAAAAAGTGTTTGGAGCTAAGGACTTCTTTCTACAGGAAATCAAGCAAATGGAACATTTGTCTTTATATAGTCTGCTAAGCTATTGCTTCCTCATGTTCAATTCTAATATAAGATGAATGAAGATTTTTTTAAAAAATCAAGTTTGGTGATAGATAATTTCAGAGTTAAGTTGCGAGAATCAGCCCTTCATAGGCATACACAGCTGTGGTGTATTGACAGTAACTGCTGCTTTAGTAACCCTCAGGTTACAAGGTCTGCTTGCACTCTGACCAAAAATAAAGGATTTGTCGCATAATAAAAAAGATTTCTGACAACCACACCAAATTATTTTTAAAAACATTATATTCCTTTTTAAATATGACAATCTGATGTACATTTAAAACCATGATGGCAAATGTGAAAATATTTGGATAAATAAAATGAGATTTGGATATTTCCAATGCTTAATTTTTGCTAGGTGAACATGAGGGTATCATGCTGCCCTTTTCATACTGCACTACCACTTATCATTCCAAAATTCTTATGTGTAAAATAACCATAGCATCTAAACTGAATAATTTCAGTACTGGTCATGTAGATCAATATGCCTGAAACAAAATACTGTGTACTACTTACATAGTGAATGTATTTAAAAGTCTAGTGGCTGTACACTTACAGACCAAAATGCACATTCCTGGACATCATGCACTAGCAGCACACCAGGTGTATTATCCACACACAAGGTCCTCTTTTAAAAAGTAAATAAAATTTCTAAGGTCATTCTTGTACTCTTTATCATTGTAATACTATAAAATAAAATCTGAATCCTGTCACTGAAATTGAAGTCCTCTTCATTAAATGAAAACTGAATATTATGAAAACAATAATCTGACACATTTAAGTTAGGAAAATTAAAACCAATTTATGGCCTAACCCATTATCATTTAAATCAATGACTAAATTAATAGTAGCAAGAGAAAGGTTCATAGTTAAAATAAAGTATTAATGTAGATGATGGCGAATTGATAGGCAGAGTCAACTCATTAACTGTTTCTCCCAATTCAATCTCTGTTGCAGATAGTCCTGTCAGCATAGTTGTGAAAAGCAAATGTCAGAAATACAGTCAGGAAAAACAAAACTTACGATTCTTATAGTAAGCTCTTCATTATTTTTCAAGTTGCAAACAATTGCAAAATTAAAAAAAAGAAAATCCCATGAAGTTAATAAAACTCCTATTCTTTGCTCCAAGACTCTAACTTAGGAAAGAACCACTGTATTTTAAGTAAGTAAGGAGTTTTTAGCGTTCTGTTTTCTTCTAGCGATAAAACTAATAAAATAAAGGATATACCAGACACATGGTGATTACATGACCTTCTTTTCACTATAATCAGCCTCTAGCACACACCATGCCCTGTAAATACTTTTTTCTACCCCCAGGGATCCCGTATTTTTCTCTAAAGGACACTTTTCAAGGCATTTGTTTATGATGCAGCATTCTCAAGGCCTGAATCAGCAAAACAACATGCTTGACTAGAGCAGAAGCCTGAGCAATACTGTGGAAATCACAAAACCAAACAAAACTCCAAAAAAGGACTATCTTAATGAGATTATAGTATTCTGAAAAGGGTCTTTTAAATATTGCTGTATAGAATATAACAGATATAGCAATGCCAACAACCCAAATACTTGGTTAACATACAGATGATCAGTCTCTGTGCATCTCTTGATTTCAACAGCTTAAGTCATTAAAACAGGCTTTGACCAACAGCATGTTAATGCGTCCATTTACAATAAAATGCATTCACTTAGGGCCCAGTCTTGCTCTTATTTGATTTTATTCCAGACTTTAATAAGAGCAAGAGCAGGCTACTAAAATTCTAAGCTTTACAAATTGCTTCATGATTCGAGTGACAGTAAAATAAAAGGATTCAGCCATTACAAATTGCCATTAGTAATTCAGCCATGTGGTTTTTACCTTTGAATCTTAAAATGTGCACTGTAATTGAGGGACAAAATAACATAACAGGTTCACTGATTCCAAAGTGACTCCAAACTGACTTCGTATCTCAAATCTTACGATATTTGACTTTTATATAATATTATGAAAACCACTTAAAAAACCCTCTATCCCTAGACCATATTTTGATATTTGATTTGCTTTAAGCATATCTTGGTTAACAATTTAATCAGTTAAATTTGAGACTTTTCACACTATACAGAAAAATGAATTTATTTGGCCATCTACTGGCCAATTTATACTACATTATAATCTAGATAGATCATAATACCCTAAACCAATGTTACAGATGGAACTACATGGCTGCCCTGGAAAGCCAGCGAAACTCTGTCTGAATGTAACTGCTTTGAATCTGGCTGCAAGATTGAAATCTCAGCCCCAACAAAAATCTGAGGCAAGGGCACGCGAGGATAATTTGACTTCCATAGCTTTGTATGTCTTCAATTCTTGTGTAATATTTGCTATCCCTGCTCCTGAAGGCTCTGCCAGTGGTGCTGCATTAACATTTGCCTCTAATGAAAAAGAATAGGGTAAATATATATGCAGTTTTATAAAAATAACATTGACTTCTCCATGGTCATTCTAATTTACTAAAGTCAGTCACAGATCTCATGATCGTGAGATGATACGATGTACATCCCAAAATACAAATATTTATGAAGGAGTTTAATTTCACACCATCACTTTTGTTCGATGAAATTTAAGAAAAGAATATTTGTAAAATATGTCCCCTCCTAGAGGCTTTTTTTAGGAGGGTGTATTCACTAAGTATAACTTTGACAATTATGAAATGTTTTTTTGCTCTCCTTGCAGTTTTATAAAACTCAAGATGCCCAAATAAATACAAATGTGGTTTGTAGCACCTTGAAGATTTGCATTACAGTGCATTGCAGATTTGAAAGTATAACAGTTTAATGTTTTTAGGCAAGTACCTGCAGTGGTTTAAATACTCCCCATTACAAAATTGAAGAGTGACAGTAATCATTATGTAAATCACATAGCACATTTCATTAAATATATTCATTCATAAGGGCTGAATCAAAAAGGGTTGTTTTTATATTTTAAAAACTATGCATGCTCCCTTTTTCTTTGGCCTCTTGAACATTCCAGTACTTTTATGATCCATACTCCAAAACCTGTAGAGCATGCAGTTATTGCCAAAGGCTTTACTAAAATTTCCAGAAAACTCATGAGCAGAGTTAAATGTATGTTGGGGTTGCCAGTCCCGCCTGACCATGCTGTGATGTGAGTCCCGCGACTCAGCAGAGCAGCTGTGCATGTTTCTACTGTCTTGCAATGGATAGGGAAGGAACATAGCTGAGTAGCATGCAGGCCAGTCAAAATCCATTTAAAAGTGATTATATATATATATGCATATATATGTATAACTTGCTTAGGTAACCTGTGTAAAAGTGGTGACACGTTGCTCTACCTGGTTAAAAAGCACCAGAGCTGCATTCTTGATTTGCTCCAGCTTGGTTTTACCCCTGTGAGAAGTAAGAATGGCAGGCAGTGAAGTTCACAACACAGGATCTCTAGTTTTCTTATTTTTGGAATCTCTAATTCAAACATGGCTTTAGCACAATTAAAACATAGTTATTAAATATTGTATGATCAGTTGGAAAAAGGGGAAACATGTACCACCTGAATTGCTCAACAAACCTTTCTGCAAAACCGCTGTTAGTTTATTTTAGATAATCAAGAAATGCACGAACTAGAACTAATTATCCACCCTCTGAAAGTGTGGTTCACAGAAAAAAATACAATGAATTCCAGAATTTATATAGTGCTTAATGCATTTTAATTCAAGATTTATTTTTTTTTGGTTTAACATTATAGTCTTCTTTTAATTCACTCTCTGAATCCCTTTTACTTGCAAAAGTGAATACATGCCATAAAATACTCAGAAGTTGTTTTTCTTCTTGGTCCTGCTTCATCCTCTGCTAATAGCAGTAAAACTTACAGATGGCAATAAAAGTAAACAGTTCTCCGTAAGTTCAGCTCATAATTAAATATGCCGGGGTATCTTACTGTGTAAGGCTCTATTGTAGTTTTGGTATGCTGTGCATCTTTCTCTGTAATTCTGTTTCTAATTCAGTTTCTCTCTAGGCATTTCAAAAGAAGAAGGCTGGATTAGTATCTGGAGAGCAGTCCATCAACACAGCTAGGACAGTCTGTGATTTGTTAAAGATATAGTCCCTGAATTGGTCAGTTGAAGCAAATGAGAATTCAGTTTTTATGGCATTTTTAAGGAAATGTTGTCAGAAATATTCCTGTGACTTGATCAATTGTCAACCTTTGAAATCAGCTTTCTGTGACTGAAGGACATCTTTAATGACATTTTTCCATATTGCAGTCCAAAACTTTATTCCTAAATTGTAATACAGATTGATAAGTGGTACAAACTGCAATAAATAGGAGTCTAATGTTTACGAAGATCACAGAATCATAGAATGGTTAAGGTTGGAAGGGACCTCTGGAGATTATCTAATCCAGTCTCCTGCTCCAGCAGGGACACCCAGAGCACATGACACAGGGTGGCATCCAGGTGGTTTTGGAAGAGCTCCAGAGAGGGAGACTCCACAACCTCTCTGGGCAGCCTGTTCCAGGGCTCTGTCACCTTCACAGTAAAGTAGTTCTTCCTCATATGGAGATTAAACTTCCTATGTTTCAATTTACACCCATCACCCCTCATCCTGTCACCAGCCACCACATTAACATAGTCCCTTCATTCCACGGATTAGCTGTCATATGCAATGCAAATTCATTACAAATTATGCAAAAAAAGGACTTTTGGGAAGGCTTGCAAACTTTTAAAAAGCTACAAGATCTCTATCAAAAGTGTCTTGGGAAAATCAAATGTTATTTGGAAGCCAAGATACAGAAAGCTAAAGTACAGCATTGGATCAGATGTGAAAAAGGTAGAGAATCTGGAAAGCACAACCTCCATTTTGCACATGCCATTCCACTGCTTGCCCCAGGTAGCTCCGGCCTGACTCAGTCCTTTACAAAGACTGTCAAGTGAAAATGGGGATTTATGATCTGAGGCCAAGAGAAACTTATTCTCCAAATCTGAGTTTACAGAATAAAATACTTTTGTAATACTGCTAATAGCACTCAGCTTCCAGCATACATTCTGGCAAATTGGAGAGTGTACTTCTTTATTAACTGCCAAATTAATTGTGGGTTGTTGCTATGAATGAGGAAAAAACAACAACCACAAAAAAGACCTACAAAACAAAATCGGTGTCTAGAGGTATTTTGTACTGTAATGTATCTGGTAATAAAAATAGGAAAGATTATTTTTCCCAAATCAGCAGCAGTCATAATTTCTAATTTAGTTATTTGCTTTTGGTATATTCCTCTCCCTGCCTTCTAGCATGATCTGCTGCAGGAGACAAAGTTACTTCAACTGCTGCAGTTAAACTGCTGCTGGCAGTCAGTGAGACACAAGAAAAAATGCTTAATCTTTTTTTCTCTAGATTTAGTTTCCCACATCTCTGTTCGTTTTTGTTTGTGTGCGTGCGAGTGTTTTTTTTTAAAGTTCTTATTAAAGGAGATATTTCCTGAGGGTGTTCTGAGTGCTTAGTCCTGTCACATTTGAGTGAAAAAAAAAGTTCTGCACCATCCCTTACCAGACCTTCCCCTATCAGGAATGCTGTCTTGATCATATCCATTTCATCATATCCAAATTATGATATACTCTGCTATACAGGTTATGTAAAGAGTGGGCTGAAATATTCTTTATCATCCTTAAAAGGAAATCAGAAAGCAGCAGAGTATTCAACAAGACTATTGACTAGATAGGAGAATGTTAAGAATTGTCACAAATTCCTGTCACTTATTAGAGTATCTGTTCATGGATTACCAAAGCTGTTGCATTTTTATACATACAATAAAAAAGTACTTCATCTTTTCTGTAAAAGACATGCAGGAGGAATGAACAGAAACCAAAATGAATATGGAATTCACAGTTTTCCTGGCACTGGTATGAAATTTCTTCCTTACGAGCTACCATTTAGAGTATGCACGAATATGTCAAACAGTTTTCATAGACAGATTTCATAGAAATCTTAGATGAATCCTATCCCCAATTCAAATTATTTCCACAAGCTCTCAATATATATACTCGCCACTCTGGCCAGTTGCCTTTATTCACCTGAAACTTTCAGATTTCTCTACCTGAAAATATATTGAGACATCTAAAGTTTGTAACACAGGCAAAATGCCATTTGATTTTTTTGGTCCTGAAACTTCAGGGTGGCCTTAGAAGAAAAAACATGATGCTTGAGCCAAGCGAAGGTGGGAATTAATAGAGCAATTGATTGTAAAAGTCATGTGGGACATCAGTTTGTCATTTAGGACTCAGCTTTTAGGGTGCTCTAGCGTCATCTTTTCAGAAGCAGAGTAGTTTCTGCTTAGGAATTTGTTGTCTCCTTGGCTGTACTGATAAAACTGTAAATTGAGTCAATCTGTCATAAAACAAAGAAAGATACAAAAAAGTACCTATGCAAGTATATTATTTAATTTTTATTACTTCATTAATGTGCCTTATAGAAGTACAAGCACAGTAAAGACCGTCAGGGTCAGGAGCCCGGTGTGGATGGGAAATTGTCCATCCAGCTCTGCTGCTGAGCCCAGCATGTCATGTAACCACACATTCAGCATCCACCTATCTTGTAAGTCTAACTCCCTAATGCATATTGCACACTAAAAAAAAAAAAAAGAACAAAAACATACTGAGAAAATTTTTAGTCATATGATTTCATATGATGGAGCCACAAAGACACATTCATCACTATTTAACAAAAGTTTCCACAAAAAAAGAAGTTTAGCGTGAAGATGCATTTAAAAGAAGGAACAACATTATGTATGGAAAGACTCATCTAAAATTGCTAAAGGTTCACTGGAAACACAACTCATTAGATCAGATGACATGACAAAAGAATTAGCTCTGAGACCCAGCATCACTCTAAAAGCTTAGCCTTTTCATACTATTGGATCCAGGAAAGCATACTATACCATCTTGTAAACTCCGCATTTTTTATATTCTTAAATTGCCATGGGTATACTGCCTTTGTACTGAAAATATTTATATCTGAGCAACTCAGTAAGATAGAATAGAATATTCTGCTGTTAATTTTACAAATGTTATTCAGAGTAACCTTCTTTACAATCATAAATAAGCCCATACACTATTTTCTGCTTAGACAAAACATACTATGATTAATTGGATTATGGCTATCAATAAATCATATCTGATACATTTTGGTATTAGAGAACAATACAGCAGTGTTGGAAAATATGGCAGCTATAAAGCTATGATATAGTTATGAATGTAGGGCTTCTTTGTATCAGGGCTTTCTTTATAGAAAACAAACTCATTTCTATTCATAAGTCATCGCACTACCACAGCATGTTATGTAATTCAAGGTACTTTTATCCAAGCTTGTTGTTGTTCTTAAACCTCATATTTTCTTGATTTCTAATGGAATTGAAAATAATCATCTTCTGCTAATATATTTATGAATTTGCAAGTGCACTTCACCATAACTGTAATATACAAAGTTTTCCTCAAATATCATTATCATCTGTGTGTGCTCATTTCTGGTGTGTGAGCCACAGATTTTGGCTTCTTTTTTAGACCAACTTTTGCCTCTTCTTACAGTAACAGTAGCATAAGGCGTTCAAATAAACTGTTTCCAGTGCTTCCAGTGCGTGAACATGCACTGCAAGATGGAGATTCTCTGCTCTCCTGTGTAACTTCTTGAGGTACTGCTTTACTGTGATGTTGGTACCTAGATTATTTCAAGTGATCTGTAGCCCCTGGACCCCAAATCTGCATGAATGTGGTTCACAGCACTTTCTAGATAATGCAAAATACATCATTGATTCATGATGTGTTGTTCATTTTTTAGAACTACCCTAAATATAAAAAACCCTATTTTATTTATATTTGATTATATAAGAAAAGCTATATACTCTTAGCCTTCTGCAACACTCTGTTTACGTAAATTTTGATCGTGTCCTAAATACTACGGAAAGGATATTTTTGCAATGTGTGCCAGTCCTAAAATCTCATACACTATGAAAAAAATGCTAATAAGCAGAATATAGACCTGTGAAATCTAAGGAGATGTACTGTATTATCACGTAGGGTAAACTGTCATACAATTTTCTTGAATTATACTTATAAAAATAATGGAATATAAAATTATAGGATATTTACATTAGGACACTTACATACAGTTTTTTAAAGAATGCTAAAAGTAAAATGAACAAATACGTAAATACATGGCTGCAATATAAGGTGTAAAGGTTAAGGCATAAAAAAGCCCTACCTCTTTGCTTTCTTCCATGTCAGATTCACTGCTAAATTCTTCAGTGTTCAGGTTTTCAAAATCTGATTCTCCAACAGCAATGGGCACTGTCACCGTGAGGCCTGGGTTGTTTATGAATGACATGTAATCACTTTCATCGATCGCATATTTTTCCACACTGCTGCCTGTGCCCACACCACTGGTGGTTCCATTCCCATCCCTAAGACAATTAAGATCTTTGCTGATTTCAACTACGGTGTGATTGGAAATGCAGCTGTCTTTCTTGTTGTTCAGCTCTTCAAGTGCTTTGATTTCTTCTAAGGCTTTCTGCTTTCTAACAAAGGCTTTTTGGATGAATTCCTGTATTTTTCTTTTCACATAGTCTATGCCCTTCTGAATCCTTCCTACCGCAATCTGGAGATTGTTCATTTCATTATCGTCATCAGTAGCAGCAAGGTTGTCTGAACTAAAGGAGCTCAGCAGCAAGGCCAGAAACAGGTTCAGTACCTAAAAGATGAGAGAATATAGCTATAGAGTAAATGCATACATATATGAAGTGAGTATTTTTATAAGATACTCTCAAATTAGAATTGCACACATTATTTGAAAAAAGTCACTAATTTTAGACAACTGTGTAGCACAAAAATTAAATTACAAAGGCTGTCCATGCTGATTTTGATCAGTATTCATTCAGAGGATGAAAGCAGACAAGCTGATACCTAAGTCATTTAACTCTTTGATCTTTTCTTGAAGCAGTATATTTTTAGACTCTATTAAAAATGGTACAAAATTTTAGATAGCTAGATAGAACCTCCATCAGGGTTCAAGAGACTCCTGTCTAAAACTCCTAGGGAAATCACTTGGAATTTAAGTAGAATTACATAAATTGTGAAGATCAGCAGCAAAAAGAAACTTAAAAACTAAGTGAAAAGTGAAAATGTAAATGCTGCATTCCAATTGTCATACTGATTTCTAAAAAGTTCTTATCTCACCGGTTCAATATATATAATTATATAACATGTATAATTTTTTCCTTAAGATAGGAGGCTCTCCATAAGCTGATACATAAGTGTTATTATTTCAAGAGTAGTTTAGCTGATATTTGAATTTAAACAGCGACTCTAATTTAGCTGTAACATTCCCGTAACAAGGTATTTCATGTGACAGTTTAGCATACTCCTAAATATCTGGACCCATAATGAGAGTACTTCAGTGTACAGAAACGAGTGAGAAAGGCAAGATGGGAACACAGATATTTTCTTCTTCCAAACAGAAGCATGAGAAACCTTCTCATTGCCTACCTATAAATCATTATGTCTATTTTCAAATCAGAATTAATATTCAAAGACATTCTTCACATACCACTAGGTTGCCAATCACCATAACCAGCATGAAAACTATAAGGCACATGGTTTGGCCTGCAACCTCCATGCAGTCCCACATGGTCTCTATCCATTCCCCACACAGCACTCGGAACACAATCAAGAAGGAGTGGAAGAAGTCGTGCATGTGCCAGCGGGGAAGTACACAGTCACTGGAGATCTTGCAGACACATTCCTTGTAGCTCTTGCCAAACAGCTGCATCCCAACCACAGCAAAAATGAAGACAATGATGGCCAGCACCAGGGTCAAATTCCCCAGAGCCCCCACTGAGTTGCCAATAATCTTAATCAGCATATTTAGAGTCGGCCAAGATTTTGCCAGTTTGAAAACTCGAAGCTGCAAAACAAAAATGCAGAAAAATCACGAGCATTAGTTCTGCTGGAGTTCTGAATGTATCTTATGTCATTCTTTAAGAACAACTCTGTTTAAATAGCTTTTATGATGCTAATAATGCACACTTTCTTTGGCTGTTGCCCGTCTTCATTATAAATGAACTTGAGTCCACTTATCCGAGATACCATACAGCAGACTATTTTTCTTGCTATTCCTCATATGTGTATTTTAAGCCAAACACCCAGGGCTGTTTATACCTATGGTAATTATACTTCTGAGGGTTTTACAGGGGCCTCTATTTAGTGATGCCTTCAGTGTATTGTACTGAAAACTAAATTGTTCATTTTACTTATCAGAAGTCAATTAATGAACATTTAAATATCAACATTAAGTATTGTGTTTATAAAAATGTGCTACAAACTAAGTCTCATATGAAGAGCTACCGAATCTCTTGCGAGTGTCAGTTTATTCTAGTAACTTGAAGAGAAGTGTGCTCTTGATAAACAAAACTAATCAAAAAGAAACTAGGTCCAGCTGGATTTAGCAGAGCATACGTGTCTCTGTGGATTAATTTGTTCTTCATTATGAAGAGTATATTTTTAATGGAAGGCAGAGAACATGGAATTTGCTATTTGCCTGAACTGTGGTAATCAACATTTCATCTTAATGATGAACACAGAGAGGAATATATATTTTATTTGAATTTGGTAATTCACCGCATTTGTTCTTGATAATTTTAAATATCCCCTTACAGATGTTTGCACAATTCCTCCAGAAACAGAGAACTCTGTACTCTTTTCATCACTTTTACTACTTCCTCTATGATGACTTTGCTCTACATTTCCCTCAGCACCACCCTAACTCTCACAGACTTACTCAGAAAATGATTTATAAAGAAATAATTTGCTGTTGATACAGTGATGCTTTTTCAAAACATAAAAATTGACTTGAAAATAATACTGAGTAACCAAATTACGGTGTGTGAACTTGGGTACGATGGCAACTGGCATGGTAATGTGGTAAATATTAGCATTATGGACTTTGAAATCAGGACTCTACATACTTATAAATTACCGTATTTGGAATACTATTTGATACTGAAAAACATTTCATTAGAAATTCAGTGATACTTAAGAGATCTCATTCTAAAATCAGATTTTTATGACTCAGTTATATCTAATGTAATTACTAAATGTTTATTCTCAGTACCCATTAAAATAAATGCTGTAAACTGGGATGATACATAGGAACATTACAGGGAACAGAAGTAATGTTCATAAGATAAAGACTTTAAAAAGTGTATGATTCTACGTGCTGTTGGCAATATATATATACATTCTACTCATAGGCAGGTTTGATGTGTCTTGATAAAATCTGCATAGCTAATATTTATAAAATTCTCCAAAGATAGAAGTTAGTCTTTTGCTAGCAAATGGTGGGATAGGCTATCAGTATAATTTGGTATCAAGGGATCGCAGTTATGACTGGTACTTGTGACTTCCAAATAGGAAATATATGAAAAAATAGTGTGAGCCATATACGCAATACATCTCTGCAATAGCAGCAGTTATTAGGTATGTCAGCGCAATTTTGGCAATGATATATTGCATGCAAATATTTAATTATCAAGGTATTTACCAATCTGAATGACCGAAGAACTGATAAACCTTCAACGTTTGCAAGACCAAGCTCCATTAAACTGAGACTAACGATAATACCATCAAAAATATTCCAGCCTTCTTGGAAGTAATAATAAGGGTCCATGGCAATTATCTTTAGTACCATTTCTGCTGTGAATATACCAGTGAACACCTAAAGCAAAAGGTAATTCGTTAGTTGAATTGCTTTGAGGAACATATGTGAGCAAATCCATTTTGAGTTGTTTCTTGTTACATGTACCTGTTACTATATGAACCATCTGATTGTTATCTCTAAATAACATCTACATATTTCTATATGCAGAAACATAGTAATTAAAAGCAAATTGCTAAATCAATACAGACACAGGAGGGCAGAGGTTTAATAAAGCTCTGCTAAGCCATTCACCAGTCAGCAGCTCAGCTCTGCTTCATAATATGACAAAAAGTCTTATCATCTACTATCCATCCAGCAGCTGATGTGATTTGATCTGGTGTTTTTAGTCCAGTTCCTAGAGGATAATCCCACTAAAGCAAAACAAGACTTGACAGTAATTTGCATCCTTGCTCACAGTCTAAGCTGAAATGTTAGTACAGACTCTCTCTCTAACTGGGCTGTTCAGGTCAGAATTGAAGTGTCTGGTTGGAACAGGCAGGGGAAGTTGGAGCTCCTTGCACTAGGCTTTTAGTGAAAATACAGAGAGGCTTCAATCCTTAAATGCAGCACAGCTACGATTCTTCATGACAGCAATTTCCATCTGATGGTGATAATATTCGTTAAAATATATCAAATATTAAATGATGGATACTCCTTCATTTCTGAGTCCATGAGTTCACCCAACATCACACCTGCAGTGAGCAGTGGTTTGCACAGCATAATTAAAAGCTGCCTGGAGCATAATGCAAAAATCACTAAAAACATATGAATGATCTGCAGAATCCTCCAAGGATATTGTAGGCAATCCAGATATCTGATAACAAAAACTGATGTGTTCTGCCATTGCCATGTTCAGAAGCCAGCTTGTTCTCAGTCCTCCTACAGCGAGTTTTATCAAAGCAGAGCTGACCTTTCACAGCACCATCTAACTAGACTTCTGATTAGCTTTAAATACAAATGTAGTAGGAAGTAGATATAATGGGACAATAGTCAACATTGTCAACGTGTAAACACCAACCTTTTAAAAAGTGAATTTTTGAGAAATTAGGAATGTAGTGAGAAACATTACACCATTATATTGGGATATGAAAGGTGCTAGCACATAATTAGAGGGATGTGATAGGTATTGCTGTGTGGTAAAGATATTTCAATGAATAATATCTTTCTTGACAGAACTGTAAAAATATTGGACAAAATAATTAAAAATAATGAAAAACATTACATTTTAAAATATTACCACCCCAAAATAACATGTGCTGTCCACAAACTAATTTTTCCTGAGCTTAATTGTATCTCCAAAAACAGTACGTGGTAGCAGAAGTAAATTCCATCTTTGCTATAATTACTGAGAAGTTTTGAATGCTGAATAAACTTTAGTATTTTGGAAGTGAATCATTGTGTTTTAGAACTATTTATTCCTTCTAATTAAAATGCTGCACAAAAGCACAGTCATATTTGTCATATTTAATTTATCCTCAAACACACCATGATGTCACAAGCAGAGAGTAAATTAATATAGTCTGGATGCACACTACCAAATTAAGGTTAATAGATTAATGCTGTGAAGAAGAGGGAATTTAATTGAAAACAGCAGGAGTAGTATTCACTGCATGTATATTGGTCTAAATAAGGATACTGGATTGTTACAAAGGATAATTTTAAATATGATTGTTGTTAGCTGAAAGAAAGAAAGAAAAGACAGAGAGGAGGGAGGGAGGAAGAGGGAGGGAGGAAGAGGGAGGGAGGGAGGGAGGAAGGAAGGAAGGAAGGAAGGAAGGAAGGAAGGAAGGAAGGAAGGAAGGAAGGAAGGAAGGAAGGAAGGAAGGAAAAAAAAGAGTTAAGGCAGGAGCAAAAAAATGTTGGAAGTGAGATTGTTCTAATATTAGTATTACTGACTGACATATTAAAATACAATAGTCTAGAATCTGTGATGAATATAAGAATATGCCTGTGATTAAATATTTGTCCAGGAGAAAGGAAACTCTAAATCAACAAGAGCACTATGCACACCAGGATACTACTTCTACTGTAGTTCTATTTCAAAGGGTTATAGAAGGATGTATTTGTGATATGTCTAAGCTAAGGAAAATGTTTAAACTCTTCAAAACGTAATCTGACAGAGAGACTGAGAAATCTATTACTCCTTAGTTTAAATAGTAGCTGACTTTTCAACGCTAATCTTTCTGAGTGATTAGCTCAGAGCACTTGGTTGGTTTTTGTTTTCAGGACTGTATACTGGTGAATCAGTCCACTCCTGTCATGTGTGAACTATCTTAGTAATGTGAGCTGGCAAAGAATAAAAACTTGGATGACACCTCTTCTGAAACGAACACTTATAAGGTTGAGTCCTTTGCTTCCTGAGCAACAGAAACAAGTAGAGTGAATCAGATAGTAACATTTATGTGGATTTTCTTGATATCTGCTCAGAAAAGGAAATATAGATAGATACATCCCTGGATCAGCTTAACATTGGAGGTGGCATCATTGGTAAACTAATAAATACTAGGTGCTTCTGATTACAGAGTAAAAAAATAATTGTCTAGTTTAATAAGTATTTTTCAGTTACCTAAAGTGGTAGGTTCTTACAAGAAATAGCTTTTTGTGGAAATGTGCTTTCATATAATATAACTGAAAAAAAATTCGAAGAGGAAATTCTGGCAGCTGATTATTTCCTCAATTTCTTATATTAAGAAAAGTATTTTCTATGATGGTATATCAGTACCATAGTAAAAATTAGATAACCTTTAGTAAAGACAAAACCTAAGACAAAACTGAAGAAATGTGACAATCAAGTGATGAATGCCCTTCCAAACGTATTCAATTACTTCATTATAGCAGTTAAGCTAGAATCATGAAAGTTACAGGCCAATCCTGGCTCCAGTAAAAATCACTCTATCCACAAAAATCATACATACAGTTTCTAAACAGAATGAAAAACAATCTTCAATGAATTTAAAACAAATGCAATGTATTTACACGTATTTTCTTGTAGAAATGGTTACTCTTAAACCAAGTACTACGTGACAAACAACTCACCAGGTTGCCCACAGAAAGGACACTGCTAAACTGCTCGGTCATTGGGTAGTGCTCCATGGCCATGAACAAGGTGTTCAGAACAATGCAAATAGTAATAGCAAGGTCAACGAAGGGGTCCATCACAACTAGATTGACCACGTGCTTTACTTTCAACCATGGACTCCAGCAGTCCCAGATTAAGAAAGTGTTTGCAAATCTGTACCAGCATGGTGGACATTTCTGCCTGGATTCTTCAAGCTCTGTAAAAAAATAGGGGGTGAAAAAAAAAAGGCAAATAATTTTCCAATTATAGTTTTTGGAAGTTTTTGTTTAAAATACGTACAAATAATAAAACATTCAAATAAACAGTGCATGGTAAAGTGAGATTTGCCTCACTAAGTTTAGCTATCTGAAAGTTAAGCGCCTAGTCTATCTAAGCTCCTCTGTGACCAGTGGAGGGTTTCAGGTAACTCTGAGGAGTGATTCTTCTCAAAAATCTGTCTTAAAAGAGCAAAAAGTCTGTGTTCCCACGCACAATAGAGGCAGCGATGATAATTAGTTTAGACTAGTTGACTTAGATGCTTCACATTTGGATAGTGAAAGTTAGCATGACTCCACCATCAGTATGCACATTTGAATTTGCATAAGCTTCATAAAATATTAAATTTTATTGTCTATGTAACATGCATATGTTTTGATATGAGCTATAAAAAGTATTGCATTTGCTGTTAACTACTAGTATATCACACTAGATAAGTGACTTTCATGCATACATAACATTCTTTATTTGAATCAATACTTTGTAGTGTAGATAGAGCACATGTTCACATTTTGAAGAGGATCATTTGACCTTGCTTGAAAATGTCTTATGTATTTGCATTACATCTATGAACAGAGAAACAGAACAACTTTATTAGACTGCGTTCTCAATTAGAATATTTTCTCTTCCGTTTCAAAATGGTCAGAGGTACAAAAGAACTTGTAAGGAGTTATAATAACAAGGATGAAGGGCCAGTGTATGATCCTATCTACTTGCTAGGGTGTTTGAGAACAGCCAGAAAGATGACAGATATTTGCCTAAGTGAAAAGTATTTCGATTACAAAATAGATAAGATAAATGACCCACTTCTAAGGAAGTTCACACATAATGATGTCAACACAAATCTGAAATTATTTTACAGTTTTCAGGTATCTCTAAGGCTTCCATCATCATAGCATGCATGGCTGTTTTTGCCAAAACAGCAAACATGCTGTTTTACAGTTTTTGCTAATAAGAATTACCATGATAAGGATTATTGACATAATGCTCAACCCTGAATCTTGAGGACAAGTGAGTTGATTTTTGTCTCCAATATTGTCCCATACAGATGGAAGTATACAAAGTTGAAGGTCAATTGCCACAGCTCTCAAAGTTGTCAACATACTCAAGCTTTCTCATTACATCAAGGTGCAGAATTCCTGGCACAAAAGGGTAAGTAGAGAAAGTTTTCTATAACCTTTAAAAACATGATGATAGTTCTTCCTGAAGAATATGGATTGGGTGGAATAATTATTTTTGAATAATTCTGTGGAATAACATTTCTGAAAACATAATCCAGTGATCACATCCAGTGAATCTTTTAAACATATGAAAATATGTAAATGGTGCATTTATGAAGTGTGAGTTTACTCAGTTTGCTCTAAATCAACGGAACACTTAATTCTAATAATGTATGTTTCTCGTTTTCAGTAAGTATAGTTTTTCACTGCTTGTAAAACCTGTTCAGTAATACCTAAGGGAGTGAGCACGGGAGGATTACAGTTGGTTGTGCCTTTTAGAACTTTTTCATTCCAATCTCCTGTTGTCTCCCTCTGGATTTTAAGTGTAAGGGAAAAGACTTTTAGGACCTTGCTACCTCTACCAATAAGTTACAGTTCCTCTGTACATTATTTTATTTTTTTCTATTGGTATATTTTAGGAAGAAGATACCTGTCTTCTCTGTTTTGGGCCCTATCCCTTCATTAGCTAGAATTATTTTGATTCCCATACTCTTTTTGGGCCACTCTTCAGAGCAGAATTTTGGAAAGTATCTTTGAAACTGAATTTTTAAGCACACAGAATGTGCTATCTGGTTTTAGAAAAGCTTGAAAGCCTATTGTAAGGCTTTTGTAAAGCCTTTCAAAAGCCTCTGAAGCTTTTGAAAGCCTTCAGAGATTTCACATATCCCGTTTTACATTTACAATGGAAATTATTTAAATAATTTCACTTTACATGTATTTATCAGAAATTTAATGAACTGTTTTTCAGATAAAATGCATCATTTACCTTCCATTGTGTTTGTAAGTATACTGGCTATACTCATTGCTCTTTGTCTTGCAGCAGAATCTTCCAGCATTTCCATGGAAATTTGATAAGAACTCAGTCTTCTTTTTCTTATTTCTGTTTCTGTAGTGGTGCCCTGTAAATGAAATACTCAAGAATTAAGCCATCATGTTAAATGACTGATTAACAATATTTACTGTGTAAGCATGTAGTAACAGTCAAAATGGGGTTTGAATAGCGTATTAGACTTTCCTTACACACTCCAGCTTTCTGTTCCCATAGGAGTTTGTTTGATCTTTATCTTAGTGGAAATTTTGTATGGTATTTCAGGCAGCCAACTGAGACACACGCTACCAAAGCAATGTGGGGCCAAAGGTGGTGTTCTTTTAAATGTTTAAGAGTGAAAAATATGTTACTAGGTATCTTTGTAAAAGTTATTACTCTTTCAAGAATAAATGATCAAAGTTGAAACCTGTTACCTTAAGTTCCAGCAGCTAGCCATGATATGTAATTGAAGTGTTAATACTGAAAGAGCCATCCCTTAAGAAAGTGACTCTAACACAAGAAATATGCATATAACTCTAGGAATTAATTATATCAGGAATCAGTTATGCTATGCAGTATAACACTGCATTCCTAACCTGATGAGCATTTTTGAAAATTTTTAAACCTTTTTTATAAAATTCATAAAAAAAGAATGAGATAAAAGTAGACCCAATTTAGTATTTGATCTACCTAATTCTCACCCATCACAATTCTGATACAGAACTTGTGATATATTCTTGCAATGAGCATGTAAGACATTTTATATTTTCCTCTCTGTTTTGCATAGCTTCTAATTATCTCTTCAAAGCAAAATTATCCAACTCTGTTTTAAATATGCTAAATATGCACTTTGGTGTCCTTACAGTTGCTTTGCTTTTCCTCTGGAATATGGCCAAGTGATCTAAACACAGGAGGGGAACTAATTTATTCCTAAATCTTGGTTCCTGCCCTATCACTGATTTTGTCATTTATAAAAATCACTGATGCTTTTTTCATTATGCTTTCTCCATCCAGAAAGATAATAACGATATTTGCAAAAGTCATAAGGGATTTCAAGATTAGCTTAGTGTGAAGATGAAAAGTCCCTTACAAGCAGTTACTAGAACTATATCTTTAGAGAAGACTCTTTACTTAAATGGCTGAATCTTTTTGAAATGAACGTATGTCTTAAATACAACTTTACAACTAATACAAGTTTATTTGCATAAACTACAACGTAATCTGAGTTTCTGGTCTGAAGATCCATATCAAGATAGGAAAATAAAGAATAGCAGTAAAGAATCCTCAATAGTTTTTCATAATGAAAATAGCTTTTCAGGTTAAAAACTGGTATTATATCCACATAAGAAGCATAGTGAATCCGTATTAAATATTATCATGTCGGTAAGGCTTGCTTTTGTGTGCTTTTGAAGGAACATCTTAGCTTACAGAAGTCTGCAACTGTCACTGAAACATAACATATTTGCAAAGGTACATAGAAACTGCATGTGATTTTCTCATGAAAATTAACAGCAAAAAAAATCTTTGGCTCAATTCATTAAGGCATATTTCCCTTAACTATCACGGGAGCAGTAATTGGGTCCTACTTCATTTTCCAGGTGTTTTTCTCTATGTGTTTCTACTACATCATATCCTTAGTTATTTATCAAATATCTGCCTGTGTTGAGGCAAAACTATGTATATAGCTGAAGGCAATGCATATAGGAGAATATAATACTTGAGGCTCAGTCATGGGAATTTGAGAACATTTTTTTTCCCTCATGTTCCTGTGTTTGTTCTGTTTAAAAGCTTTTGCAAGTTATTGAAGTTATTTCTTAATTCTTTAATAAATCAAAAGGTATGCAGATGTGAGCAGGATGAAAAATTCCTGAACCAGATTTTAAAAATTACTGATTAACTTTTAATTACCTCTGGCAGAAGCTGTCCAGTAGGTGAAGTTAGAGTTGAAGGTCCTCCAACTAAAGAAACGACCCCATTGCAATCCACAGTGCTGTGCATCTTCCCGTTAACTGGAAGGCCTGGAGCCATTCTGGATGACATACTAGCTTGGCTGATGTTACTGTTGCGCCGTTCTCCGTGTCGATTTGGCACAAAGAGGGAATCTCTTCTGCTCTCGTTGTCTTCCAGCGTGCTGTGCTCATCATCAGCAAAGTCATTTTCCGATCCTATATCCCTTGCACGTCCTCTGAAACTGAAAATGCTTGTTTTGCTGTTGCGCCTTGGTGAGAACAGGGAACCACGAATGCTTAGCAAAGACTGCAAGAATTTTTTTTAATAATAAAGAATAAAACAAGCAAAAAAAAATAGCATTAGTACTGAAGATGTAAAATTATGCAAAGCCTTGTTTTTTTTTTGTAAGATAGTTATTATGCTGAGAGGAAGGATAGTTACTTTTTTTTCTAAGCAGCAGCAGTCTGCCTATCAACACTAGCCCATACTAAATTCTCTCTCATATAATGCAGTAGGACTAAGGAAAAGGCGTGCAGGAGACGTGAGGTTGAGTAGGTTAGAGCAAAGATTGTCGGTGGAGTTGGTATGGACCCCCAGGGTGCTGGAGAGAAGAGCTCGCAACAACACTGTTGTGATTTTGCCAATATTCTTCTATTCCTTCTCTCGTTAGAGGACAGACCTGAAAATCTTTTTAGTTTTCTTCCTTTCTTCATACTTTGGAGACCCAGGGATGCCAACTCATTAGGCTCACTGCTCTCTCGTTATGTTTGCTAGAGACCAAAGTTGTGTTAGGGTTGGTATTCGATTCAGCCGAACTAAATTCATGCAAAGACCTTATCTGTACTCTTCACAAGAGGCTCAGCAGCGCAGGAACAACATAGCCCCTACTCTAAAGCTAGAAGACAGGGACAGCAGCTTTGGGAGGCTCTCGAGGAGCACCGGGAACATGCCTGGTAGCAGTCCCGAGCACGGCACTTGTGCCGCAGCAGCCTGTGCACATCCCACAAGGTGCCACTTGGCCATCGGGCAGCTCAAAGCAAGCGCTCACCAGAAACGCAGTTACCTAAAGATACCCACTTACAAATGAGAAAAATAAATCAGTGGTTGTTGGTTATTCATCTGTTAATTACAGCAGAAGCTGCTTAATGGAATCTTCTTCTCCCTTGCTACATATTTTATTTACAGCATTCATGAATAAATAAAATGAGTACTAATTGTGGAAAAAAGGAACACTGCATTAAGCTTTCTCCAACCCTGTCTTTGTACAAATCTTTGTATCTTTGTACCTTAGGAACCTGATTTCAGATGTTTCTTCACTAGTTTTTCAGGTGGAAAGTCTTACATGGGGTAACAGTGTTTTTTTTTCTCAAAGCAATGTGAAAGCGAAAGCTTCATTAAAATACATAAAAGTCTATGTAAATACTTTGAGAACCGAACCATCTGAATATATGAATATATCAATCCATATATATCCATACCATCTATACATACATATCTGTACTTATATACATATATGTATGTATAGACACACACATACACACACACAAGTGTGTGCTGTCCATTTTAAAGGCTGGCAAGTGTTTCCTATTATGAGATGTAGTCTGCTGTTCTTACAGCTATACCAAGTTTTAATAATTTGGGCTGAAATTTTCTATGTCAGCTGTGAGCCTCAGGCTGAGTTCCTTGAAGAATATAAGCCAAATGGTTCTGATAACCTATTTACGTAAACTAGGCTGGGAAAAAGTGCTGTTCTGCTAATGCTCAGAAATAACTTTTTCTTGAAGAACCTCTAATATCTATACAGCATGATGCTGATACCTGACAGAACAGTAACCCAATTAATATGTCTTTTGCTATTTGTAAATGCACTTGGCCAACCTGCAGTCCTTTAAAAATCACAGGCTTACTAGGTTTCCACTTACTGTGTTTCCATGGCTGCTATGTTTTGTGCGTTATCCAATTCTCCCAGTATGTATTATCATGCTCTGAACACAGCTAAATGGATCAGGCCCCTTAGGGATTTAGGAAGGATAATGCCTATTTTGAAAGTCTCTGCTGGTTTTAGACAAAATATGTAAGCCGAAATGGCTGCAGTTCTAACACATGGAGAGTCTTCATACTCCTTTTTCTGCTTTCCCTTTAATCCTACATCAACTATTACACAAATAACCACGTTTAATATAAACATAATGTATTCTTTAATCAGACTCTTCATTGGATGTATATAAGTAGCATCATTAAAATAAGAACTAACAATGGAGAAGTGTATTATTTACTACTTAAAGCACAGGAGTCATGATCAGAAATTCCTTTCTGCTCCGAGTTTGTAAATTACTCTTCCTTAGCGTGGACAAGTCACTCCGTGTCCTAACTTATGCAGTAGGGATATTTATTATGTATATGTAACTCAACTGTGCAGTTTAAAATGAGATCTTTAGCAGCAACACCTTTGTATCAGCCTGACTCAAAGCCCGTCACAAATAATGAAGATTTTTTGAGAAGCTTTGGCCCCAAACTAAGAAGATCTTTTATTAAAACAGAAATACTCTTTTACCGAAAGGATTTTGATAGATTTAATCATTGTTTGTTAACTATTTATTTCCTATCCAGAGATTAAGCTGCCTATTCTTCTTCATTATGGTAAGCATGATTTCACTTCCACAGAAATGCAAATGTGTCTTCATCAGACCAGGCATCATCCCTTATATTTACTTGGCTAACTAGTTGCTGTTACTAACCTGACCTCCCCTCAATGTATATATTTCCAATAAAACTAATATTTTTTATCAGTCTGTATGCTGATCATAATTTATTATGATTTAATATTCGAGAATACTGTACCTGGTGGGGAGATGTGAATCTTTTCTCATATGTTAGTCGACTTCCTTCTGTGGAGAAGCGAAAACTTTTCCTTCTTATACTGTCTTCTGATTCCGACTTGGGAAATTTATCAATATCTCCTTTGTCCTCTGCTTCAGACAGTTCCTTCTGTCTTCTTTTCTTCCTTCTGTTTCTCCTTTCTTTAGCACTCTTTGAGCTCAATTTTGATGCCTCTGAGGAGCTTTCTAAGAGTTCTCCCAGTCCCCCTACACCACTGAAATCTCTTGATGCAACTGATGCTGCTGCCACTGCTGCTGTTGCCTGTCATGTTACAAAACATCGTATTCTTAGTATGCCAAATAACAAACAATTTTATAGGCTTCTATTGATTGTGTTTTATTATCACTGCTTGTTAGAATCATTTCAGTGGGCAAATGCACACAAATAAACTTAATATAAGCAACTGAGATATATAGCTCCCCACTGTTTACTAGCATAAGCTACTTGAAGCCTAACTTTAACAGTATAGAATCATCACCATTCCTTAAAGCCTCACTGCACAAGACACTGTTCTAAAATTAAGACAGCAAATTTTATTTTGATTGTTTTTTGTTTGTTTTCATTTTCCATATATTTCAGACCTGCTTCCCCATTTTCTCTTAAGAAAGCCCAGCACTATTTTCCAGCTGAATTCTACTGATTCTTTTTGACTTTTTATAGAAAGAATTCATAACTAATTTGCGATATGTAAGTTAACATATCGTAATGCAGTCAGCAGCCTACAGGTAATTTAATTTGGTGAATGGCCTTTCTTCACTCTCTTCATGTGAGGACAGCCACTTTTCTTCTCCCTTCACTGGCAGAGGCATGCCCCACTCTTTTCATCTCAAAGGAAAATTCCACAGTTGGTAATCAAGCTTGTAATTCCTTAATGCTAGTAAAATTCTCTCTCACAATCACGAGATCTTGATTTTAACACGGATTTTCTCATGATCATTTGAATTTTCTTTTATTTTAAAAAGATGATGACTTGCCATGGCCTTTATACAACTCCCTTTATAGTTTCTTTCTGTTCTCTCTTTGCATCTCATTGTGGATCAACTTCTCTGTCCACATATGCGATCACAAAAGCACGGTTTCTGCTGTAGCCTCAAAATGTCTTTTAATTAACAGTGGTTTAATGACTTTCAGGGATAAAAATACCAGATTGTGCAGAAATATATATTTCTTTGCTGATATTTAACTTTCTTTTATTATTTGCATTTCACAGGATTTTGCTTTTCCTTACTGATTTGGGAGTGATAAGGATTAATCACTAAAACAGAGTCATGCTAATTAGATTTCACAGGTCATGCATAAAGCTTTTTTTTCAAGATCAGATGAAGAGTTTCCTTTTCTATTATTACTTCCTTTATAGAATCATCCTTATTTAGTGAAACTAGCAGTAAAAACTATTAAAAATATAGTTTGATAGGAGATTCTAATTTGTTAGCATTTTATAAACATCATCCTGCTAAAACTCATTATACATGAAAATAAATAGAAAATGAGTGCAAAAATCAGCAAAGTCCAACCACAGAGCTGAATTACAATGTATAACACTTTGTCATATATTCTAGTCTCAGGTAAGGAAAGCTCATGCAGAAGTATCCATTAACATCCCATTTTCACATATAACTAAAATAATATTCTTTCTTCAAAGAAAACAGACTGCTTTTAAAGCAGTCTTTGAAGTAGCACCTTTGTTATAAATATTGTTCTTCTATTCAAAGGATATATAAATGTCTGATTACCCTCAGTGGGCATGATTTAGGATTATACTTAAATATCTGTTGGATAGGACCCTGTGAGAACACTTTAGCATTGATTACTGTCCTGCACTTTATGTTCTGAATATTGGAGAGGAACTAATAAACACAGCAAACCTGGAAATTCTCACTCAGACCATAAACCAGAAGTAACAGCACTAGACTGTAACCAAAAACCATTATGAGCTATGAGTACTTATAGACAGATTTCTAGGACAATATTATCACAAATATATTACAGCCTTTAGGTGAACTTAGTAACATGTATTTCTGTATCATTAACTTTCTTTCCTTGTCATTGGGTTAAAGGTACTTATGTGCTGGCTTGCATTGGATATTACTGCATGGTAAAGCAGACTTTTTTTTTTTGTAGTTCATCACGTGCTGTTTCATAAAATGTTATTACCCTTGCTGTAAGAGTAAGGCTGTTCAAAAAATACAATTTCCATCATTACCTGTGCTTCTTCTTGTTGTTTTTTCAGTTGCTCCAACATTTGTTGAAATTCTGCTTCTTTCTGCTCTGCTTCTTCCATAGTTGCTTGATTCTGTTCTTCATAGGCCATGGCAACCACAGCCAGGATCAAGTTGATCAAATAGAAAGAACCCAGAAAAATCACCAGAACAAAAAATATCATGTATGTTTTTCCAGCAGCACGTAGAGTCTAGGGAGAAGAAAACATTATCTATGTAAATTCAGCCACTTATCTTTGTTACTGCAGCGACATAATGCCTTGGTGTTAGCTTAACATTTCTGCTCTTGTACAAATAAGCCTGTTTGTTTAATTTTGTGTGTCACCTAGAGTTTACCTTTTACTTCACAAAACTTTCTTACCAGCTGGTAAAGGTTCTCCCAAAAGTCCTGAGTCATTAGCCGAAAGAGTGACAAAAAAGCCCAACTGAAGGTGTCAAAACTTGTGTAGCCATAGTTGGGGTTTCTACCAGCTTTCACACATATATATCCTTCTGGGCACTGCCTGTGGGAGAACCAAATAGGATGCATTTATTCACAACATTTATATTCCATGAAAACAATCCGTGTTATATTTTGGGATAATATGCTTTTTTTTTTCCCCCACAGGAAATGCATGAATTAAAATTAGATTCATTCCTATAAAAAGTCTATGAAACAAACTAATCTCAGAGTAAATGAAAAATATCCTTTTTACTAGTTGGAAGTAGCTGAATATTTAAATTCTCCTAAATAGAATTCAGCATTCAAATTAATAATTTCCTAGCAAATATAATTGCTTAAATAGAGTTAAGGTTGTAGACAGCTAAAACAACATTATTAGCTAAATGTAATTATACTGTTAGGGATCTTCCACACCATGCTGATTTTTCTTTTCAAATGAGGTTCTTCACTGTAGCCAGTTAGGCATCAAGAGTTCAAGTAACAGCTCTTGGCTATAGCAGTTTGACACACATAGATGGCAGAGGTTCCAGTAATGAAAAAGAATTAGTCTTGAACTGAGAGATTCAGCCTTGAACTATGCAGTCACTACTGTGCCTTCTTAATATTTTACATATTCTTATCCTCAGTTCTCACCTTAGCTTTCATGTTACTTTCTTCAATCAGTACATCTCATGAACAGACCTTACAGGAGTTCATATTTTTATCATTAACACTCGCACCACTTCCCAAACAAGGAGGAACAAATGCTGTTAATGAGTATTTCGGTTAGCCAGAGATTAAAATATTTTGACTTAGGTAAGAAATAATTATTTAGCCGCAAATCCCTATGAGCTCTGCAACATTTCTAAGTATGGAATTGCAACTGCTATAGAGAGTTTTCTTCTTTTTCCTTTTTGTTTTCTATAAAACACAACAGAGGATTTTTGAAAGAGTCTTACCCTGCATCAGAGCTGTTACCACAAAGTAGGGCATCTCTTTGTCCTTCCAAAATGTAAAAATGAGCTGTTCAGAAAGCATTAGAAATATATGTGAATATACCAAATGATTCTTATTATAAAGTACTACAAAATAAAATGAAAATAAAGCTCAGTAGATACAAAATTGCTAGCTCCTGATCACTTTGTGCGTTACTTAGGAATTCTTCTGCTATTGTACTACTCATTTATTGAACATATTTGACCACTGTGACTATAAGCCATCCAATATAAACCAGAAAAACAAGTTCTGCATTTTTTTTGTTCACAAACAGTTACGTACTATAGCCACAAATTGATTAATAATACTTATATCAGTTATTCTTACTTTCATCCTCAATGTAGTCCTTCCAGTTAAATGTGCTCACTGTTGTATTCACAAATGTACCATTTTCATCAATTGTGCTATTAAGGTAGGAAATAATGTTTATTTCAAAAGAAGAATTGTCCGGAGGCCACTGCAGGCATTTATTTCTCAGGTTGCCCATGAACAGCTGCAGCCCTATTAGTGCAAATACACTCAGACAAAACACTGTCAGGATCATCACATCTGAGAGCTTCTTCACAGACTGAATTAGGGCTCCCACAATAGTCTTCAGGCCTGTAAAGAGAAGAGATCCATAGACCTATCAGAGATTATCTTTGCCCTTCCCATGTAATTAGGATGTCATGCAGACACTTAAATAAATTATTTTTTGTTTGTGAAACAGCCTCAGAGCTTGTGAAGATGAATTAAAAAAATAAAAACAAAAAAACTCTTTATATGAATATGCAATATACATATAGTCCAATACGTTGAATATATTAAGTTATTCTCAAGCAGGAAATTTTATCAGTCATAGTTTTCTAGTATAGATTTCATTCTGTTTCTTATTATTTGCATTTATTATACTGCC